>VWYH01006012.1:873232-924922 GCA_013399365.1 Pampusana beccarii
CAGCGCCCGCTCCGCGCCGTATGCAAAGCCCTCCCCCCGCAGCACACACACGCACCCACACATACACGCACACGGAGCCGCCGCGGCTCCGGCAAAACAGCACGAATGGGGCGAGCGCCCAGCGCCTGGGCAGCGTTAAATCCCCTTCCCCCCCGCAGCCCGGCAGATGAGCCTGCGAAGAGCCCTCCGCCCCCCCCCCAGCACCCCCGGCCATTCGCATGCAAGGCGTGAATCCCCACTTATAGCAGGACACTTAACCGGCAGCCTTGTGTCTCCCACGGAGCAGGGGTAGCACCCTCTTACTTACCCCTTCTGGTTGCTTTCCTGACTTTTTTTTTTGGAGGGTCGGGCGGGGGGGGTGATGGCTCCGCTCGCTCCCCAATACAAATCCTTCCGGTTCCTAAAGGGAGCTCATGGCATCTCCTGGTGATTCACCGACGGTGTGTGCGGGTACGGGGGGGTTCGCCTTTGCATGTCAGTCCAAGTTGCCTTGCTCGCTACAAAACCTGTGCTCTCTTTTGCAGCTGTCAGGGTGAGCGGGGAGGTGCATCTGGAAAAGGGGGTGGGGGTGGAGGTAAAATGTTGATAAATCCACCAGCCTTGATCTTCAGCTCCGTGCGGTGGAGTTTGGGGAGGGAAGGGAGATCTGGCGAAAGGGGAGGAGGATGGAGATGAATGGGGGTCGAGGGAGGGGGGAAGAGAAAATGAATTGTACCCCAGATTGCCACTGAATCTGCTGGGCTTCCCCCGCTCCCGCTCTCACACCATCGGCGCTCGGTCCAGGCTTCCCAGCATTACGGTGCACGGCAAAGCGCTGAGCCTGATTTCTGGGAGCCAGCGAGGTTTGCACAACTGCAGCAAGAAGCCAAATCAAAAAGCCAATCTGCGAGCCTCCAAACTCCACGTCACCCTATCAGCTGGGAGCGAGAGCTGCAACAGAATTACAAGCCATGCATATTTATTCTTCTGAATCCAGAGGTGGATTTTTCAGACCGTTTAAAACAAGGCACCACGAAACCAGAGCGAACGCCTTCCAAAACAAATAAAGGCATGCAACGTGCACACACTCACACAAACACACCCCTCTCTCTGACATCTCCACAGATGTGTATAGATAAATATACACTCACTGAGCTGCGATCACTCCTGTACTCTCCAAGTATATTGACTTGACTTTGTGTATTTCAAGCAAGGGAGGGGAAGAACACGGTACTTGAGCCTCAGAGCAGAAGATATTGATTGCATATCTGAAATTTAAAGCATCTGCCAATGCTTCTGAGAGATTAAACATAGGCAATGTAATTACACAGGCAGCGTTGGTCATGGTATCCATCTGAAGCGGCATGCTTTGGTTTTGTGCTTGCAGAAACCACCTATTTTTTTTTTTTTTAACCAAAGTCAAATAACAAGTTGTTAGCAAGTCATTTTAAGGTAAAAAATAAATGTTGCCTCCAAAGTTGCTATTTGACTTTGGCAGAAGATGACTGGGGGCTGTTTTACAGGGCCATGGAACAGGATGGTAACTTTGTGCCTTGCACAAGACACATCATGATGTTTGCACACAGATTTGTCTTGCCTTCTGACGCCCGCCGTTTTCACCACAGCAGTTATGGGCAGACGTGTGTCTCCAGGAGATTTACCTTCTGGCATGGTCTCTCCCTTATTTAAAGAACAAGCAAGCCCATGTACTATAAGGCGACGATGCCTGACACAGGGCCATTCTGCCAAGGGACGGGCTGTTTCATGCTCCAGAGAGAAGCTGTCCTCACTCTGTGGTCCCCAGTGACTCCCCTTACCCTGTGATGTGATGAGAGAGCAGAAGCTTCCTGGTGAGTCTCAAACACATGTGCAAGTGCAAACTGTCCCTGTCAAAAGCAGCTGTGTAAACTGCCATGAGAAACCTGAGCCTGAGCAGTGGCTTTCACCTTGGCCAGGCACAGGCAGGAGATGTACAAAGAGTGAAGGGGAAAGGGCAGCAAAACAGCGGGAGAGTGGCACAAAATAGTTGCATTTACTTCATGCTGCCAAAAACGGGTAAGGAAAGCTGCGAATGAGCTGTGGTCCTCTGCAGGAAAGCATAGACCATCGGGTCCCTCAGAGTCAGCTGGCACACTGTGGTTACGGCTTTGAAGGGCAGTCCCTGGCCCCACACCTCAGCATAGATGGGATCCGGAGGCCTGGAAGAGCAGTTAGCCATTCTGGTCTGGTTACTCACGGTTATCAGTTAGAGCAGAGCACAGAAACACGGAGACAGAGGGGCAGCCAGAGAAGGCCGTGAGGGAATGCAGTTGCTGCCAGGTGGGGGTGAATGAGTAGGAGATGGTAGCACAAAAGATTGCAGAACATCCCTTGGGTCCCGGACTCAGCCCTCAACTCGTGCACGTGTGGGCCAAGGCATTAAAATGCCCAGCAGTCTCATCAGAGCTGTGGAACATGTGTGTTAACATTGACGCAAAATCAACAGCACAGCATCAACGGCTGAAACTCAAGACTGGGTGGATGCAAGAACCCTGGTGCTGGCCAGTGTCACCCCATCGCCAGGTGGCCACCTCCAAACTGCAGACCCGTGCCGGGGGACAGACCCCAAGGGTGGAAGCTTGGCAGTCTCCTCCAGCATCGAGGGAAGGAAACTGCCCCAGCTGGCACGGGGGAAGAACTCTCCCAAACCACAGCTCATCATCAGGTGGTTCCAAACAACTGCTTGTGTTTAAGGCTCAGAGAGAGCAGGTCTGGGACTGAGGAATGGCAGCACAAACTGCTTGTCAGTATGAAATTTTTTGTCTCTTTTGTCTTAAAGGTGTGCTCACAAGGTACTAACCTGGGCTGATATCATCCAACCCCTTTATAGAATAATACTACGAAAAATAAAAAAGGAAAACCCTCTTGTTTATGTTAGCTTTAGCAAATAAGATACAGGGATTTCAAACTCCAGGGCTGCTTAGCACAACCTCACTAAACAAACCTGGATGTCAATTTTTAATAAATACCAAGATCACTGGATGTTTCCAGTGTTACCCCACCTAAACCAAAACCACTGGAAGACTAACAAATAACAATATATTGAAGGGTCACACACTAGTTCTTTCATAAAAGCTTTTCTCACTTTCTGTGAATGACAAGCACAAGTAATAATTACATCGTGGAGAAACAAAAAAATAACATTTGTAAAGCAAAACCCATTCCCCTTCAGACTCCTCCGTGATCACCTGAAACAGAAAACACAGGTAGGCAACGTCTCTCATGAACCAGAAAGGCATCTGTTTGGTGCTTTTCCCATGAGCAATCAGGACCTTAATACCACTCTCAAACCTGTCTTTGAGCTCTTGAGATTTGGGGTGAGACAAGAAATGCAGGCTTTGTTCTTCCTTTTCTTGCTCACCTAAGACTAGAGAAGATTTTTCTAACTTAATCCATGGTTTCACCATCCCATGGCTTTAGTCTTCTCCTGGCTAATGCACTGATAATAAAGATGCTGACAGCAGAATGTAGCCAACAGCAGCACTGTCGATAAAAACAACGTGCAGAACAGGCATTGACTTGCTCTGCCAGGCCAATGTCCTCTATCGACATCATAACCTGCCAGTATCTTACAAGTTTCTGAAGAAACTCTGGGAGTGTGTTAGCTGAGTCAGGAAGGATGTATTCCTTTGCCTTCATCCACCAACTGCGCACTTAGCACGTACAGGTAAGAATTTCACGCAGTTGACATCCAAAATTTTGGATGGATATAGCCATATTACTACTATATTATGGCTGACACCACAAGCTGCAGGTTTTTCTCCTCCTTGGAAAATTTCCAGCTGAGCAAGGCAGTAGGAATTGCTTCCACCATCTTGCTGTCCTCCTCTGATCTTTCAGCCCTTGGCCCAATGACACAAGAATGGCCACAAACACTGTCCACATTTGCTTGAGTACAATCAGCCTAACTGCTCCTGGTCCAAAGTTTGTGTCTAAGGGCCTGGCACAGCCCCCTTTTCTCCTTCAAGACTTGGTCTCACTGAACCTGGGCTCTGTATCAGGTTATTTTTTTATAGCGTTGCTTTTCCTTCCTCATCAGCTTTCATCAGGTGCCTGCTTATGTTCGTGTCAGAAGAGATGGGATAATACGACATTTATTAGTATGATGCATCTGCAGAGCCTTGAAATGAAGTTCAGAATCTAAGAAAAAATTACTTTCTAAGGGTAGAAGGAAAGGAGCCACCACGTAGGAGGCAGCTTCAAGGCTATCCATGTTCACATGATCCCAGTTTAAATGTAAAAATCTGTGCTTTGTTTTTTCCCCCATAAAAGCCTGTTTTGCAAACATGACTAAGGCTCCAAGAGCCAATCTCGGCTTTACACACACACACATCCTCAATAGTGTGCAAGGTCCTATTGGACAAAGCCATGGGATACCTGGGACAGCCCATATTGTCCTCATGGTACTTCCATGGCCAGTGGGCAATTCCTCCACAGGCCCTTGCAAACAGGTTTCTGCCACAGATGCACAAGGAAGGATGAAGCATTGCTCATTCTTTGTGTATCCTTTGCACACTGATCAGGAAGGAGTGAAAACATGGGTTTAATCTCTCAGAACCACAGATGTAGCTGTGACAGGTGTAGGTTGTGGTAAGATCTTCCAGTCTCATTGCAGAGATTCCCAGGGGGTTTAGTATGGGCTCAGAGGCCATATTCCTCAGGTGTGCCTCAGAAGGAAGGGCAGTTCTTTGTGCAATCATCTTCACTATTACAACTGAGTGCAAAGCAATGTAGAGACAAGCCCACATGCATGTGACTGATACCACGAACATGTCCTGGTCTGGGCTTGACAAAGGTATGCTGTGTAAGTGAACATGGACCTAAAGGAACTTAAAACAGCGTTCAGCCACCATGTACACCCACCCCCCCGCAACCAGCCACCACCAACTAACTAAAGCTAGTCACCGGAAATCCAGGACAACTCAAATCCTTGAAAACTCTTGATGAGAAGTGACATCTTTCAAAGAATCCACCTGACAAAGGAGAATGCAGGCACACCTCACAACCAGATTTTGATCATGGCAAAATCCAGAACACATTTTAATTCCAAAGTTTTCCATTTTAGCATTGGCTTCAGAAACTGTGTTGATCCATATACAGACCACTTCAGGGTGCAGAGACATCTGTGGTAGAGAATACCTGCTCAGAATAAACACCCTGGGGTGAGGCCTGGCAAGCCCGTGCATCTTGGGACATGAGACGGGCACCCATTCAAAAGGAAATTTCCAGCATTTTAAATGCCAGCCACAGGTGGTGTTCAAGGGGACCTTCTCAGGTTGAGGAGCTCTGAGACTTTCCTTCTTTGTTAGCATCTTAGAGCAATAGCTCAATAGCAACTCTTACAAAATGGTGTATATGTTTTTGGAGGGACTTTATAAGTTTTTTTCCAGGAAGGACCAATGGGACTCTCTTGCTTACAGCATCAAGGTGTGGGCCAGGACAGAGGACACAAGCAGATCCAGAAGTTCCCTTTCAACTGCAGTGACTAGTAATTGACAACCAGCCCCAACACTGCTAGTAATACACCTATTTTCTCAGCTGCAGAACAGCTACACAAGGCTGAGATTATAGCTGTGGACTGGATCTCCTCTTCTCCCCATTCTCACTGAGGACCAAGAAGCCTGGCCTCAGAGGAGGAGGTCTGGCATGGCAGATGACAGCAACAGATACTAGCATGGTGAGAAGCCTGCAAGCACATCAGCGTGTTCTGATGGGTTCTCATACATGTCTTACAAAGCCCTAGAGAATTTGGCTCCCAAAGTCGCCAATTTATTTAACAGCTTCCCAAAGTCATTTTGAATTCCAGAAATCGATGGGAAAAGCTCATATTTCATTGATTTTTGAAACCCAACAAAGACAAAAATCAATTGTACCTCTACTACTCTGGTTTCCCTGTTAAACACTGGCACCAAGATATTTTTTTCACTTCTTCCTGCACTATATGCTGGCTAACAACATGAAAAAAATCCACACTTCTAAAACTAAGCCAGGTCTTCATGGAAAGGAGGATTCACAGCAATTCTAGAGCTGCAGCTCGTGCTTCGGCCAAGCGCCATGCACAGGTCTGCTTTCTCACACCTCTCTCAAGCTCTTTCCCCTTCATCTTGTACCTGTACCTTCAAATTCTGGGTAAGCTACTCCACGGCCAGCAGACTTGCTAACAGGCAAAATTGTGCGGCTACTGTGATGAAAAATGATTAGGTATATGTTATATTGCAGATAGCATAAAGGTAGCAGGAGCATGTTTTCCCCTGAATTGGCTTCTAGTCCCTAAAGGTCTTCCACACCATCAGCAGTTCAAACTCTCCCATCCGTTTTGCAGCTTGGGTGGCCAATGGACCTGCAGCCACCTGCCTACACTGGTGGTGCCCAGCACGGGGCTGTGGTTGCTCAGCTCATGGGTGCCAAAACGCTGGTGTGGCTGTGGGTGCCCCTGCCTTTAACCTCACAGCAGTTTCTGTAGGGGCTGCAAACAAGTTTTCACGCTATGGTTTGTCTACACTGTGAGCATGCAAGATGCCAGAACTGAAGGCCCCCAACCTCAGGGGATGTTACCAGACAGCACAACTACAGACCTTGATAGCACAGTCCGAAGGGGATAACAATAAATGCTGGATAAAAATAGAATGAGATTTTACTATTCCCCTAAGGTAAATGTAATAATTTTCTTAGCAAAACAGCTGAGACCTACTAAAAAAAAAAAATATATATATATATCTCCTATGCAATAGTGTCTCTTCCTTTAAAAATCTGGGACAGAATGAAGAGTGCCAGATTGTCTTTTCCCCCTGAGCAGTTAGAAGAAAGCCATGCTTCCCTGCAGGAGACTCTGATCCTGGTTTATAAAAATCAGGGGAATAAAAGGAACTGTAAAGTAAATGAACATCAGCTGTTAATGAAAGTTAACAGTTTAATTAAAGGAGTGAGCAGCTTGCGCATGGAGAGATAGGTCGCTAGGATACATGTGGCCTTGGTCCCAGTCCAGCAGGACACAAATATGGGATGAGTGGTCCTGGGTGCAGGGTCTGACCCCAGACTGCTCTGGTGATGGTGGAAGGGCAGAAGCAGTACACCTGGGAAGAGACTTGCCATCGAAACCCTGTGCAAGGTCTGCCGCCACCCTCAGTGCAAGAGCCTTGGCTTTAAGTCTCTAGTTGTCATTGAACTGTCCTTCTGATATGTGTTACGTTTTTGAATTAAGTGGGTGATAAAACATTGGTTACCCCTTAAAGTATTAATTTATTCAGGTTCTCCTAGAAGAGTATTATTCCTTGTTTCGGTGTTTTAAAAAAAATGCACAACCACAAAAGGACATAAGCACATGCAGCCTATATATGCTTAGACCTTGCTGAACACAACCTGCTTGTCCCAGGCAGGCCGTCACAGCCTGAAGCAGTCCCACAGTATTGCTGTGACAACTGCATCCCACCCTCAGAGTAGTCAAAAGGATTCATATGGAAAGAAGTTAATTTGTGGAGGAGAGAGGCACACTCAGACACGAGCACAAAAGACAGGGTGGTCTCTCATTGCCCAGCTTTTCTTTCTAAAGGTGTTTATTTTCCACACAATATGTATTTTGTCCTGTACTTGGCACACACTTCTACCTTCAGCCTCTGCCCTGTCCTCTGCCACTTTCTGTACACCATCTCCCACACGCTTGTGCCTCTTGCCACACGTGCTCTTTAAACCACCCTTTATGTTGTTGCTGTGGGGATGTGGGTTTAGCTGTTGCTCTTTGTCAACACATCACACAAACCGTGAGCTTGGAGCAGCTTTGTCTTTCTCTCCGTGATAACTAATTTGCATCCCACAATGTGCAGAAGGAGTTTTGCTCTGGAGATAACAGGTGGAAAAACTGGGAACAGCAGAAGCTCTTCAGCCTGGAGAGTCTTGGGCTGCCCATCTCCAGCCATCAGCACCCTCCTGGTGCTCCCAGTAGAGGGAGGCTGGGGCCATTTTGCACAGCCTCTGGTCTCTGCGTTTATTTTTACACTCATTTTTGCACTGCTGGCCATGTTGAATCTACAGAGAAATATCTCCCACTTCCAGGAGTCCCAGTCACACAGGGCTGCTCACAGAATTGCTTTCCAAATACACTGACCTCACCTCAAAGGCCACAAGCAGAAATACCAGGTAGAAAAAAAGCACCTCATCTCCACACGCTGGTAGGAGATTTGTCGAGGTTCACAGCTGAAGCAGCCACCTGAACCGTGTTTGACAAGAGCAGCTCAACGTCACTCAGCACAGCTGGGCAGACAAGACCAGGCTGGCAACACTCGGTGTCCTGCAGTAGAGCCCTAGGCTGGGTGCTTCCCTCAGCCCGGGCACCCCAAGCCTCTCCTTCCTCTGCCATCTGCCTTATTTCTTACAACTGGGAAGTTAAGATTGTGGGAATTGCTATCTGGCTACCAAATATCCATGCAGTGGGCTAGCAGGTCCCAGAGCTACAAAGAGACCACCAGATAAGCACAGATAGGTACCTGCTGGGAAAAGACCACACAGCTTCCTTGTCTCAGGAGCCCAGCCTGGAGGCCACAACAAGGGTCTCAGCAGGTATCAAGCCCACAGATTAAGCACCAAGCCCACAAGTCCTTTACAAAGCCTAAACTATGAGAAAATGCCATTTACCTCAATAGGAAGAGCAGCAGAACCTCATGCAAACTCCAGAGCTCCAAGGAAAAGGAGCCCCAAAGGCCAGCATCCTGCAGGAGCTGAAGGCAGAGCTCTGTTCCCTGCAGTGCTCGCAGGAGCTGAGAAAGCAGCTTTGTGGTCCTCGGGTAGGCCCAGCTCACCTGTGCAGTGAGCAGGTGGGTGCTCAGAGCAGGCTGCCCAGCAGGGTGGTGACAAGCTGCAGGTGGGCTCTAGCCCCCCAGCAGTGTGCTGCACCCCCCAGCACTGCTGCCTCTGTGGAGAGCAATGGGTGATGCCAGGGAGCAGGTTCTGCTTCAGGTATCTGCCTTTTCCATGGCTTAGGAGTATCCTGCAGGAGTCTTTCTGGGCTGTCAGAGCCCTCACCCCTGTCCTGCCACCAGTGCCCCTCCTCCTGGGGATAGGGAGCACCTGTGAACCCACGTGAGCTCCCTAGCCGCTGCCTCCCTGAGCTGTTCCCTGCCTCAGCCCGCACTCAGCTCACATCTGCTGCATCAAACATCCTCAGACGGGCCTAGATGTACTCCTGAATTGGAAGTCAAATGGAAGACAATGCCAGAAACAATTTCCGGTTATGTCTCCCCATCATGATCCACACAGCAGAATAGGCTCCTGAGTCCCAACAGTGTGCAGACCAAGCCGCTTGACCAGGAGCCAGGAGACCTGCTGCTCTCAGCCCTGCCCTAGCTTATTCCCAGAGCTTCAGCAGCTTCAGGAGTCCTCGAATACAACAGGGAATTACTCATCTCCCAAGGGTGCTACAGGGGCCAGTTGCCTGGCACTTAGTTGCAATGCCCTGCAAAGGATGAAGGTGTGGTTCAGCACACTCATTATGCGGCTCGTTACAGAAGTTAGTCTTTACTAGACAAGGGAAATGGTGTCCCAAGAGCCACAGCACCACAAAGCAGCCTCCTTCCCCAGCATCATGTGGTTTTGCTCATGCTGCATGAGCAGCAGGGCTTGTGGTGCTTGGGTTCCCTTTCAGCTGGTTCTGCCCTGAACTGCTGTGCTCCCCTTCAGCTGCTGTCCCTAGTGCCATCATCTCACTGGTTTTAGCTACATCTATAAATGGGCTGAGCCTTTACTTAGTATGGTTATGTTTTTGTGGTATTCCACTTAACATCTTTCTAGTGCCTCTTCAAGTACTTTCTTGTTAATGAGGAGAGTGGAGAGGTGGCTCCCTGTCCCCCCAGAGCACTCTGGCTGCTGCTGGGGGGACTAGAGATAGCCAAGCCATTGGCTGCCACAGTGGGGAAAACACCAAGGTTCTCCTCTTTCCCACTGGCTGGTGGAGCATCATCCCTTCTGCATCTTGCCTGTGCCCAGCACCATCCTGCAGACCAGTGTGCCTCTGGGCATCCAGACTGCTGCCTGTCAGCGACAGTGCTCAGGAGCCTGACAGCCAGTCCCTGTCTCAGCTGGGCTGCTGCCAGACCCACCGTGGGCTCCCAGGGGAGATGAAGGGTGTTGCTCCCCCTCAACATGCTGTAAGAGCTTTAATTCCATCCCTGTAAAGGTGTGCAGGGACAAGAGCGTGCAGTAGAGCCATGAGGTGAATCACATTCTGTCCTGCCTTCAGAAAGACAGAAAATAGTTAACATCCCTTATCTAGCCTCTCCATAGACACATTTTTGTCCTCATCTCTTTATTGGCGGTTTCATGGTTTACTGCCTTCATGAGACAGAGAGCTGCTGCCATGTGGGCAGGGGACAGACTGAAAGAGCAGTCCCCTTGTTGGACTTGTTTGGTAGGTGTATTGAGATTTTAAATCCTTTAATAACTTCCATGAACAACGAATGCTTGTTCAAAAAAGGGGAAGAAAAATAAAAGAGAAAAAAGATATTATTAGAAGGAGCAAAGCCCCAGTGAGTCCCATCACTTCTCCCAGCTGCTGCTGTGTCTAATCATTTTCATAGTGTATCAGGAAGTGTGAAATCACCAATTAATTTTATGACTGCGATTTTCATCACAGAAGGCGGGGACATGAAACCTTTCTCTCCTGAACGCAACTGCAGCTGCAGGTTCATTCTCAGCTCCTGAGTCTCCCCTCTTGCCCCAGGTACCACTGGGGAAAGCAATGAGACAAAACACCCCAAACCAGGTCACCTCTTTTCTTTGATGGAAACACACAGATGAGTTCCAGTTCCTGCTACAGAAACCTCTCAGGATGCTGAGATGCTGAGCAGGGGAAGATCGCTTCACAGATTTCTCACCAGCAAAGAGTAGATAAGACCTGAGGACAATCCATCCTCATCACTATCCACAGCTATCAGTGTGAGACCTCTCCCATACCAGCATTTACAAAGACAAGTGCAACAAGGTCCTGACCAGCCCACTGTTGCTGCAGCACACAGCAGGAGATGCAGAGAACTTCCAGTTACTTTAGCAGAGTACAGATTACAATGAGATCAAGCCAAATCCTGATCCTGTGGAAATTAGCTGGAACTTCATCACTGTGAGTAGTATAGTCCAAGCTACTCTATGGGAGCTGCTGAAGAGCTTGGAGAAGCAGCGGAGAACAGAGAGGGCAGGGAGCAAAGCGTGCTGTGTTCAACACCTTCCATGGGGAATTTGCAGAGGCAGAATGAGATCTGAACTCTGTCCAGAACACCACAACCACCAGCCCCCTTGCGAAGTGTAACAGACCTTTAATGACAACTGCTGAGTTGATGTCTGCTACCAAAAGGCAAGATCACAGACAAACAGGTCATTGGTTTGCTCCTGACCTTGAACTGGACTGGAAGCTGTTGCAATCCCACTGGCACTGTCTGAGCTTCTCAAAGAGAAGAGTGCAACACGCATGGAGACCTCCTGACACAGCCTGGATCCCCTTGTGTGCTGCAGGACCCCCTTCTTCACACACCAGCCCAGTGCAAGGTCACTGGCCACCCTGGCCTTACCCTCTGTTTATTATTTAATGAAGCAGGTGGGGAAGGAGATTACCTGGGACAGCAACAATTCTGCTTCCCTGCCATGGGATGGTGTTAGCCAGCATGGGTGAAATTAAAGTCCTGCAAGGCAACTGCCTTGACCCTGTCTAGAGGAGAAGGTTAGCATGGGCCAGGTTAGCACACATGGATGCTTGTAGTGCTTGGCTTCCCCCAGCATCCAAACTGGACTGAGCAGATCAGAGCACTGGGACAGAGAGAAACCCTTGAACCAGGATACAAAATTAAATGAAAGTTTTATGGGCTAGGATGAAAGGCGGAGTACTTCAAAGACTGCAAAGCATTAATTTTCCTTTTTGCTGTGGTTTTTCCTTCCCCCTTGTTTTAATATGATGGATCACCCGATAATGATGGGCGGTCACTCTGACTGACATGTACACCCAGGATAAAGGAGAGCAGGAAATTGGATCTGAGGCTCTATACTGTATTTCAGTGACTTCTGGAGCCACCAGAAAGAGACACTTGGTCAGATTGCCAATGTCATTGCATTCCCTGCAACCGCAGCCATGAGGTCCTGTGTTCAATTTCCTGCTGTCACTTGTTGTGTCTAGTGCGCAGACGAAGAACAGGAGTATGAAGAGTTTCTGATTTAAAGATGTACACGAATGAGGCACAAGCTCTGGCCACAGTAGGAAATTGAACTGTTGATTAAAATGGTTTTCACCAGGGAGCCTTCTACTCCCAGCCTCTCTGATTCTGTGTTGTCCAGGGCTTAAGGTCACAACTATTGCCTCTTTCACCACGACACAAATGGACTGGTTTAGTACTTGGTCTTCTAGCCCCACTTTTTCTGTCCACTGTGAGGAAAACTGTCTCAAAGTGCACAGAGCTGCCTCCCCGCTGTCCCAGTGGCTCTGTGCCATGGCAGAGGCAATACGTTGAGCACTCAACTTTAGGTACCTTCACTCTTTCACCTTCTGCATCCTCCAGGGAAAGCTGGTTTGCCTGCTAAGGAGATGGAGAAGGTAGGGGGACCACAACAGGGCAGCGTTAGATTTTCTAGTACAGGGTGAAATCTCTTTTGGTTTCAGATCTGGCCTTGTGGGAATTGTCAGGACATTGAGAATCCATTCCTGTTGTGGGCTTTGCTGGGTACTCAAAGCCAAATCCCGTCACACGCTTCTCCAGCCACTGGGCAGGCAGGAGGACACTCTTCCAGAAGGACCGTGAGACTTGTGGGTGCAAAGTTAGCCCTGATGTGGCACTGGGGCACTAAGTCCAACATCTTACCCTGCTGATACTTAGAAGGAGATGAAGCCTGTGAATCCCAGCCTGAAGAAAGGCATTGCTACTGGTGCCTCTTTCTGAACTGGGCTCAGTGCATGAACAGCTTCATATCCTAGAGGCTTTGGAGTCCAGACCGTGGTTCACAGCCCCCACACACCTCTTGCTACAGACATCTATTTCCACTTCTAGACTGCAGTCTGGATCAAAGACAGATGGAGTGAAATACTCAGGCAAGGTTTTTGCTCAAGTATAGCCCACCAGTCCTAAACAAAATATCTTGGACATTTTATGAAAATAGTGTCTTTTTATTTTAGATCTATGGGCTAGACAAGCATCTGAACACACATGAGTTTAAATTGCTTCCCAGCTTCGGGGGATCTGCACTAAATCCCCTGGAAAGCTATTTTAATTGCCCCCCCACCTGGAAAAGCACCCAGCAGTAATATTCCTTGCCTTGCTGGCCCATCAGGCTGGACTGTAACAAACAAGATATTGATGCAGCAACCTGATGTAATCAAGAGCTATAAAAGGCAAAGCAGTAAATCATTTGGATGCAACAGTCTGCTTGTGCCCTTAGCTGTTCTTTATGTTTTCTAAAACATGCAATAAACAAAATTGCATTTAACTATTAACAGTCACACAGCAATTTTCCTTGCAAAACTTGCTCTCTCACAGACAATGGGGAGTGGGGGGAGGAAAATGGCTGGGAAGTAGGTCAAGAAGTGTCCAGAATTAAGAATTATTATTCTTTTTTTTTCTTTCCTGCAGGTGGGCCATCTGAAACTTATCCCATTGTTGAGCACAGCTGTTGGAAAAGGCAGCTCTCACTACTTCTGGGGTTAAAGAGTCAACCATATTCTTTACTGAGCTTTCCCTCAGTGCTCTTAAGACTGACCATCAAGCACACTTAGAAGACCTAAAATGGGAGCTGCAGCTCTGAGGGAAGTTTATGCAGCACCAACTGGAAGTGAAGAGTTAGGTCTGTCTGTTACACTTCAGTTAGGACCATTAAGACCTGCCCTGGAGGGCAGGAGCTGCCTGGGCAGGGGCAGAACTGCTGGCTGCAGCTTTTCTGCTGAGCAGGAACTGCCATTCCCTGGAGCTGTGAATTCAGGTGAGCTGGGGAAATGCACAGAAGGGCGGCAGCAACAGAGGTTCTCACCAGAGGACCAGGAGGCCAGAGTCCCCTCCACAGTACAGAAGTGGGTTGTGGTCCCCTCCCTTCCAGGGACTCAGTATTTCAGCACAACCCATGGAAACAAAAAGCCACCGTATAGATTTCAGATACGCTAAAGCACATTTTTGTTCCTGCCCATGAGACAAGCTTTGCTTTTCCTCTGCATCTCAAAATTCTGGTTTCCAAATAAAAAAAGAAATCGGACAAGATATACGGAGGGCAAATGAGATCAATAACTCCTATCAGCTTTTTAAGTGACTAAAGAGACAGCTGATCAGCTGGAAAGAAGCATAGACTAGGCAGAAGTTGAGGCATTTTCCCAGCTGCTTCTTTACCAAAATTCCTGTGAAGCAGGGGAAGACATAGTGTCTTTCTTTACCTACCTGGCCTCAGCAATAAGATAAACCCTGAGGCCTCAGGAGAGATGAACAGTACCAGCAGCTCAGGCTTTACCTAAAAACTGTGGACCATCTCACCAGCCTCACCCCAGCAAATTCGCTGCTAGTGCTATTGAACCAGCCAGACTGGGGCGTGGGTGGTTGGTGGCCAAGTGTCCTGGGCAGCTGTGGAGCTACCACGACTTACCCTGGCTGAAAATTTTCCCCATTGGCTGATATTTAAGTGCCCTGTTCTTTCCAGGGTTCATCAAGAAGTCAGGCACTCAAGGTGACTCATCACCAGCTAAGCCAGAGCTGTCACACTGCACAGCACTCCAGCTGCCCAGGGGGGCTGTCAGTAACGCAGAGTGACCCCCATCCTCCCTTGCCTTATTAACCTGGGCATCAATGGCATGTTTCAAGGCACCAGTCAGGTTGGATAAACCCCTCCTGTGCACTAGAGGTCTGGATGATGAGGAGCCTCTCCCTCTGTATTGTAACGAGGCAACTTTCATACTAATGCCACAGCAAAATTCAGTTGCACCAGGGCACACGCAGATGAGTCCAACCGGCTCATGTGCAGCTACATCAGGATAAATAGGAAGAAAATCCCTAATTATAATCACCTGTCAAATAACTTGCACCTTTCCTCACTCTACTGTCTTTATAGCCTCTCTCCGTGACAGCCTGCTCCTGATTTTCAAAGGGTTTGCAGTGTATTTAGACTAAGGATAAGGCTTACACGTGAGCAGGTGAATGGGAGGCAGCAGACCAGTACCCCACAAAGCCTGGAGGAGGAGGTAGGATGCGTGCTCCCAAAGGAGCTGGGCAGCGTGTGGTCAGCAGCATGTCCTCCATCACCAGGCTCTGACAATGCACCCATGTCTGCATACAACAGATATTTCGCTCCATGGTCACCCTTCTCGTTCTGGTCCCAAATGCTGGGCTTGGACTGCGGGCATATCTCACTAGAGGGCAGCGGGATGCATTTAGAGATGGACACAGCAGAGCCAGCTGGGCCAGGAGTCAGTCCAGCCCTCTGGATCCTCAAGAACAATAAACAGAACAATACACAGGCCATGGTTTGGATGGTGCCACCACCACGGCCTGCACATGGGGCCAGGAAGGAGCCAGCTCAGCGAAGTCCTGGCCAGGTGGGCTAAGGGCAGGGGTTGCATTTGGAATTATATCAAGGGGCCCAGGGCAGCACTGACATTAATATGCTTGGCACAGCATTAAAAAGAAGAGCAAATGGGATAGGAGGCCAAAGCAGCAGCCTTGATGTAGGACATGAAAGGAGACGTTTGCTATCAGATCAGAGACGAGGAGGCGCCTCTGTGTAAAAAAAAAAAAAAATAAAAAAAAAATTTAAAAAATTGCTACAGTAGAGGGTTCAGCTGCAGAACAATTGCATGATGGGCAGAAAATTGGAAAGAGCTTCTTCTGTCTCAAAGATACACACACAGATGCAAACCTGCCTTTCCCTGGCTTGTTCCAGAGAGCAGTTATGCAGGAAGGAGAGGTGGGATGAAGCTGTGTTCAAACAACAGAGCTGCTAAAATCTGTGGAAAACCAAACTGATGATGAACTGAACTGAACTGAGGATTCACAGGATGAATTGAACAATAGCACTGAAGTGACACAATGTTTGTCACTGGGATCTCTGATGTGAAAATAAGTAAATGGAAATTACTCAGTGTGGGTGGGCAATCCTCTGTTTGAATAGTGGAAACGGAATTTTTAGGTTTACTGTGAGAACCAGATTAGTCCAAGGGCACTGAAGGTAGTGCTCATTTTGTGGGCCAGGGATCTTCCATTCCAGTTCAGGCTGGAGTAAGCACCTGCTCCAAAGGCGTCCTTTCAAATAAGTGGCTTGGTTCTCCTTAAATACTAGACATACTGTAGGTGACACCATTAAATTATTGTTCAAGCTGGTTTGCACTTTACTAGAAATAAAATAAACCGTGAACAGCTTATTAATGCAGAAAGCAAAGGTACGTAGCAGCCATGATACAGTTCATTGTCTCCAAGGATCAAAGAAAATCTTTGTAAAACCACACAAACCACCAGAGCCACTCTATCCACCATAGAAATAAAGAGTCTGGAGGAGCACAGCAAATATTTCATTAGCCATAACCTTGCCACCCATTTTAGGACAGGAGCTGAAGAGGGCAACATCCAAACATCACTAGGGGATAAGTCTCTGCAGATAAAGGGAAGTCACCATCACCGGACTTGGCTAGGAGAAGGCTCTTAGGACACCATGGCATTTTAGACCTGGAAGTACCTGCATAGACAGCTGAAGCTTTGCAGGAGCCATGAACTGGATAGAGTCAGGCCTGAAATACTGAGTTGTGGGAGCAACCAGCCACTGCTACAACACGTTCTGGAACATGACTAGCTTTTGGTAACTTAAGATTTTAAAACCAATATCTAATATTTTTAACGAATCTACTGAACTATTTTAAGCAGAAGTTTTGGGCCTGTGGCAGGTATCACTCAATGTGTTTAGATGGTGTGTCTTGTGCAAAATAGCCTGGAGGAGGTACAGCTCTCTTCCAAGATTTTGTGATGATGCCAATGTCAGAAGAGAGGGCTCTTGAATGACCCTTGCTATTTGATCACAAAAGATGTGCACAAGACACCATCTCTACAGCTCTGCTCAGGTAGTTGTGCATCTTTCTGCCACTGCAGTGTGGGCAGAGGAAGAGCTGCCCACAGGAGTGGGTCCATGCAGTGGTTCTGGCCTACCACCACAGGCCACCTGCAGTAACACCTCACTGAGCCCGAAGGGGAGATGGAGGTGCAAGAGGCACCACAAAGGGCCAGGCCCAGTTTGAGCAGGGAAGAAAGGGGCATAGAGCAAACAGCCCTATGGAAAAAAAAAAAAAGAAAAAAAAAAAAGAGCAAAAAGAAAAAAAAAGTGCAGACGTGCTCGGAGCTTTGGCAAATTGGCCCTGATAGGCAGTGTAAATGATTAGAAGAAAAGGATAAACTGCCCCCAAACCCGTCTCTTCTATTTAAACATCACACAATCACTAAATGGGTTTTAGGTCCTTAACCTGTGTTTCCCATCTTTAAAAATATGGGTCATGTAGACATAATGAGAAAGACGGAGTGACAAGAAAGGACAGTGGCAGGTGTCCCCAATGCCCTAGTTACACAGCACTCCTTAGGAGAAAATGCATTTTTCCTCTGGCTGCTCTCTTGCTGTAGCCGAAGTTTTCCAAAACCACATGGGGACTAAGGGACCTCTCCCTCTGAAGAGCGCCATTTGGGAAGACACCAGCATCCAGGAGCTAATGGACATTGGGCATCACCTGCAGCCATTTTCAGTTCAGACTCGTTCCTGCTGAGGAGCTCCCTGCCTGCTGCGGCCTGGGTATCTGAGCAAAATGATCCTACTGGCCTCGTTCTGCAGATGGGTGTCTCCAGGGGAAGGCTGTGGTCATGGTGGCCACTCTCTTTGTAGCCTTCAATACTGGTTTAACCATAAGGGAGTGGCAGCTTGTGTTGCCCCAGTGCTGTCCCCCTGGGAACCGATAGCAATTTGGAGAAACCAGTGGCAGGGGAGGCGTGTGAGGGCTTTGGTCTGCAAAGCTGAGCTTGCTAAACACCAAGTGGTCCTTGGCCAGGTGGTGATTCTGGGACACAGCCCTGTCAGCAGCTGGGCTGAGGACAATCATGGCCAGCTCCTTCCCAAACCACCCACAGAGGGAAAGATCCCTTGAATAAAGGCTTGGAGTTGAAGGACAGCCAGCATTTTGCCCTTTGCAAGATTTAAATAACCTTCTCCAGCTATATTTGGACCTCTGAAATGCTTCCATGTTTTGAGATGGCTTCCCAGAGCAGTGAGGTGTTCCTATGGGTCTGTATGCTCTGTCTCTCCTCCTGTCTCCATTACCTCTGATGCCACTAGCTGAAAACATTACCTGGACAGAACAAGCCAAGAGCACAAGTAATTTTCTTGTGTTGGTAGAGAAATGGAAGCGGGACAGCAAGACCCAGCCCTACAAATGGTTATCTTTGAGTACATAATTCTTAATTACATACTTAAGCGAAGCCTAGAGTAATTTAGTAAGTTAAGCATGTAATTCCACTTTAACTGGTGGGTAAGCCCCTACAGCAAATGATTATGTGTACCCAGGGCTGCTCCCTAACTCAGCCAAGACTTGCTGGGGAGCTGGAGAGGCCTCGCTCGGGTGGCACTGGGGATGCTTTAGCAAGGTACCATACTGGTGTGCACACAAGTGGATGACAAAGCCGTGCCCCAAATTTGTACGACAATCCCACGTCACCGAGAGCACAACTCTGGATGAGGATAACCCGCTTTTATGAGATGAAGAGTAGATGGGGGGACAGATGCAGGCTGAGAAGGGCTGCCCGGCACCATCCACACGCTGCAGCAGGCAGCCCTAAAGCCTCCCTGCACCTCTGCACCTCTCCGTCTGCCAGCATGGCTGCAGCAGCCACCCAGCTCACCTCCTCTCACCCCAGCACAGCTGTGCTGCAAGGAGTTAGTTGCACAAACCTGCCTACTTCTTAGTTTCACCATTGATAAAATTACATCAAAAATAGATCTCTACCTGTAGAAAAATAACTGGAGATCCTTAGGTGGGTGCTGTGCAAATGGAAATCATCATCGTTAACGACCAGGTAAGATGAAAAAAGAAGGGGGCAAGGGGGAAGAGATCTATGCCTTTTGATAGGTCTGTTGCCTGGCCAAAAAAAAAAAGAAAAAAAAAAGCGCCACATTTACTCTTTGAAAATTTTCCTCATCCCTGATCAGGCTGGGAAAAAACCGGCAAGGAATGCTGTGCAGGCAGCCTGCCTGTGGCTGTCTCTGAACCTGCATCCCTGCCCAGGGGCTGAGGGAGTGACACCGTGCCCTGGCAGGCAGGGACAGAGCACGTCTTGTGGCTGCCTTCCAGCCCAGCCCAGCTCCCTCCACCCGTGTCAGCCTGCCCCGCTTGTGGGCTTGCTGCTCTCAGAGGCAGCCCCCATGCTCTTAGTGTGAAGTTTTCCGTTTCTGCCTCCAGTCAAGTCAAGAAACTGTGTATCCAGTGAAAATACACAAGAAAGACGAGAAAGCCAGCACCGTGGCTTAAATAATCTTACAGGTGGCTGTCATGCAGCAGGAGGTAGTGTAAACATGAGACCAAAGCCTCAGCACACTGAAGAAACATCACACTGTTGGTGCCAGTAGAATGGATTTAATATAATGCTCGAGGCAGGAAGGGGAAAGATAAGAGGGTTGTCTTGGGCACATAAGAGGCTTTAGGTAAACAGGACCTGTTTAAAGGGTTACAGCACTAAATGTACATCTGCTTTGTTCAGTAGGGAAGGTCACCTGAGCCACAGGTGGCACCCTCACCAAGGCACAGAGAGCTGCAGTGAATGGCCTGGCATGCCACAGTCAGCCCTCCTCAGGCAGTTGTATCCTTCCTGCTTCTTTACCTTCCAGGGGCAGAAACACCCCACTCTGTGCTGAATAACATGCTGAACAACCAGTGCAAACCACTCCTCCAGTTCTCACAGCTGGTGCCTGCATGTCCCTGCCAGAGCTGGGCCAGGGGGCACAGGGTGACAGCTACAAGTGACCTCTGATGGCCTGAGCTGCATGCTAGCAGCACCAAGGGATTTATCCACTGCAGAGGATCACTGTTCTGGGTATTGTATAAATGCAGATAAACTAGTTTTTTCCTTACCAGCCTATGAAGGCTAGGCAAAGGGTGGGAACAACGGGGAATTATTCCCTTTTCCTGGATGTAGCAGAGCAATGACGTGATCTATCCATGATTTCAGAGGGAGGCTGCGACAGACCTTTTCTACCTCCTTAGAAAGAAAGGCACAATTTCTTTCAAGAGCAGCATCAGTAATTTCTCCAAGGCCAATAGTCAGTTCAAACTAGACAGCACAAATGCTCATTGGCATTTCAGAGGTGAACAGCAAATAAACATTCGTTGTTGAACAGATGCCCTCCTCTTTTCCTTGTGTTAGATCTGCTTTCTTTTTAGGCAAAAAGAGAAAAGAAAAAGGCATTGCTAAGTAGCTTGCATTAAGGCACACAATGTCACCTTGCCAGGGCTGCCTGCCCTCTGGGCAGGACTCTGGTTGAACACTCCAAAACATCCTGCATGTTTTAGTCCAGCTGGATATAGTTTGGAGGGTGGAATCACGTGGGAAGAGATGCATGAGGAGACGACCAGGAGAGATGCACGAAGGAGGAAGCCAAATAACACTAAGGATCTGGGAGGGGGAGGACGCGTGCAGCAGGATGGAGATGGGTCTGCCCCGGCCAGCGCCAATATCGCTCAGTCAGTGTGTGACTCAGTCAATCCGCTCTGAGCATGACATTTCCCTTGGTAGAACATGTCCTCTCCCCATTTTCTCTGCTCTGATGCACTGATGCTTTCGTTTCAAAAGGTGACATGATTACAAGGCATGCTAAAAATACACATGGGCTTTCATTCCACTCCCCCATCTCTGGTGGAACAGAGTTTCCAGCTTTCCCGTTAGCCAACAAAGAGTGATTTAATCTGAAAGGCATTCAGGGGGACAAGACCATTTCTTTCTTTTCATTATCTCCTTCCTTTATACCAAGGCTCAAACTTAGAGCCCAGCTGAGTTCTTTGGATGACCATCAGCCAGCCCTCCCTGAGCCCAGCCCAAGGGAAGGCTTTCTCCTGCCCATCCTTCAACCTGCCAGCCCTTCAGCATGCTTAAAGGTCTAGCCTGGGCTAACACCCAAACGTCCCATGCTGTTGGCCACCTTAGCTATTCTCTGAGGTCCTCACAGCCCCCTCCTTGCCATGAGACCAAGTATACAGCAGATACACAGAGCTAGGGTTCAGCACAGACGTAGCAGACAGATGGTCCCCAAAACAGAACCTCCCAGCACACAGGCACCATGCAACCCCTGCCAACTGCCGGCCGCTCCTGGGGGGCCCTGGGGACCAGGGCACAGGCTGAGTAAGTTGTCCTTCCAGGGGACACAGCTCATGGATTCACAGATCAGGAGCTACAATGCTTATTTCAGACCAGAGATGAATGTCCAATCAGTCCATACTTCAAAAAGACAGCCTAGCGTTTAAAACCAGGAGATTTGAGTTAACAGAGAGTTAATGAAAAAAAAAAAGTTAGACTTTTCTTGCTCCAAATGCTCAAGGTACTTGTAATTCTGCTAAAAAACAAACAAACAAAAAACCCCACCACAATAACAACAATTAAAAAACCAGCCTGTGAATTATATCAGACAAATTTAATGCAGGGGAGCTCTTCAAACTTATGGGAAAGTATTTAATAAAATTACAGTTTATTCATATAACATTAAGTCACTGCAAACTTTCTCTAGCTTTAAATGCTTTTGCCTCACATCTGAAACATTTTATTTTTCTGCTATGGTTTGAAAAACATATCCAAATACTAAGTTATGGTAATTCCTGCTTATGCGTTAGGTATTCAAAATAGAAGCCTTAATTGCAGGTTGCAAATGCTATAAATGGCAAGCAATAAATCTCAACAACAGAGGATCAAAAGGAAAGAAAAACCAACAACATGGTGGTTTTCATCTAAAACCAGGGCACAGTCTGACACAAGATCTCTGTTCTTGGAGAATTTTACCTCAAGCAACAGATCCTATGAAACACTCCAGTATTAGGAATATTAATAAAACACGAACATTTCTACTCAAGATCATTGTCAGTATCCCAAAACTCAGAGACATTGGCTTTCCATTGTCCTTTCAGAAGAAAATGCCCTATCCCTCTGATTTGTACACACAAAAGTGCAGGACTACTGAAAGATACCTCTTTTAATAAGCAGTCCAAAATTTTCATTTCAAAATTTCATAGAAGAAATGGATGACCGAAAGAATTTTAACCACATCTTTCGTCGTCACCAAATTTTTGATTCACTTAAAGTCAGTAATTTACTTTTACACATCAGAAAACCTTTTTGAGGTAGATGTTTTGTAGCAACATGCAAGCCTTCATAGTGAGGTTAGATGAAGAGGACATCTTTGTGTACAAAACCAGCACACTCACTTTATGTTCTAGTTACTGATCAGAGATTGTTTAAATATAAAATTTGTATTAAAGGCTAATTAATTACTCCTTTGAGAATGTGGAAGCGAGTTCCTCAGTAAACTCAGAAACATGTGTTACCTTTGCAGAAAAATTAAGCAGAGGGAAGACAACACTCTTTTTGCATTGCAGGATATAAGAATTCATCACTTTTTGGGAGATTAACTTAAAGACACTTTCACATGTTCTCGGACCAACTGAAAGAGGTGAAACAAAGTCAAAAGTGGACTGAATATATATTTTATAAGTATACATATACATGTGTATACATAAATATATGCTAAGAGTTTCCAAAAGCTCCAAAGACATTCTGCAGAGCTGCCGCCAAGGCTGAGGCACTGAGCTGCAGCACGCATGAGAGCGACAGCAACGCTGCCAGGCCCTGACTACGTGGTATATTCCATTTCTACAGCAACTTGAAGAAAAGAGATGTTTTTCTTCCCCCGAGCATCCAGCAGCGCCCTGCGCACCGGTCCTCACCCCAGCCAGGCAGCAGCCATGCAAAGCAGCAGCTTCCCAGGTCGGCACCATCTCCCGATGCGGAGATGTCCTCCAGCACCGCGGCATCAGGAGGATGGAGTCTGGAAAACGGGGCCAGCAGCCAGTGTGACACTCTTCTAGTTCAGCTTCTAATGGGATAATGAAGGGCAATTTCAGGTAGTAACAGCTTCTGTTAGACGTCGCAGGTCCGAGGCCGTGTACTCACAGGGAGAAAGAAGCTATCCTCAGTAAACAGATTTCACTTGGACCGAAAATTTTCAGTGTTTATTCACTGATTTGTTTCAGGAAGGCTGTTTCAGTGGCTTCCCTGCCATTATTGATTCAAATACTTTCGCTAATTATTTGGAACACTGTTTAGATTTGCCCAGCTGCTGCAGTTATCTGGGATTTACCAAACAAGAGTCACCAACTGGTAAATGCAGTTCTTCAGTCAGGGAACACATTGGATTACTCACACAGGAGCAAGGCTCACTGCCACATATGGAAATGGGGGCTTTGCCGTCCCCTAAGGAGACCACAAAGGCTCCTAGGTCTGTTCAAAGCTCTTCAAAGACACACAGAGATTGCCTTCAAAGTAACTGTGGTTTATTATTTATTTCTACCTTTTCCTTTTTTAGTAACAAAACAGTCATAATTATTAATCATGATTGTTTTGAGTGAATCTAATTGCAGTGTTCCCTACAGCATAGCAACACTCCCTCCACGCCCAGCCAACCGAAATAGAAAAATCACATCCCCAAAATAGCAGCAAGAGACAGTGAACAAAACCTGGCCTCCCACAACTTGTGTCATTAGACCAGACAAACCTCTGAGACAAAACTCAGCTGGGAGACTTTGGAAGACATTGCTGCCTTCCCACAAAAGCCAACCAGAGGTTTCCTACAGCAGAAGTTTCCTACACCCCTTCCTCTGCTAAAGGATGTAGAGCTGGCTGGTGCTGCCCCAAACGTGGTTTTGGAGAGTACTTGGCCAGCCCTCCTAGGTGGAAGGCAATTTGACAACATCCTCCATGTACCTCCTCTGCAAAGGGCAGCTGCAGAGACAAGGGTGGAGTTTTTAAGTGACCTCTGCCAACACAAAGACTGGAAGATGCCCTGTAGTTACTGGGTTTAGTGCAGGAATGCTGAAGTGAAATTCCTTTATTTGAGTGAGTTACAAGGTTCCACTATACCACTTTACGGTCTCTTCCAGAGATAATACATACGATTTCCAGTTCCATAAGTGACTTTGGCAATAAAAAAAACCCAAAAAACACTATGCATCATGTAATTATTCTGATGCAACTGTTCCGTTAAATCCCTGAGGTAGGCCCACCACAGAAAGGAAACCAGGGGTTGCTCTGGAAAGAATTTGCTAGAAAAACATGCACAGATCTCTGGCCAAAATCAGCTAGGGGAGAGCTCCTAACTTGGGGGTTCGACTGTTGCAGTTGCATCAGGATGAAAACCAAACAGGAATGAGAGGGACACGACACCGGCATTGGGTCACAGCTCAGGAAGGCAAGGCATGGAAAAAAAAGAGTGTCCCAATAAAATCCCAGATAAAATAGCATCCAAAGGTTTTTATTTGTGGCATCAACATTTCCCCCCTTCCCCCCTATTCTGACTGCCCAAACTCTTTTTCATTGCAAATTAAGAGATCTGTGTACAAAAGCCACGATCAGGTAAGGTCTTCAGTCACTAAGTCTGGCTGGCAATTACAGTGTCCCTTGTGGATACTTAGTTTTGGATTTAGGAAGCTTATAGCTACTAAAACTAGGAAAATATGGACATATTATTGCAGTATTTTAAGGTCTTCCAACATAAGAGATGTTTTTTTGCCTGGTTCCAGAACCCCATCAACATAGGGGTACAAAACTCACAGAGGACTTACCTGTGTTATCTTCTAAAAACTGTTGGTTTATCCTCTAAGCATTGAAGTAATTAAGAAAAGGAAAGAATCTCCTGTTACAGATAATTGATTTTTGTTGGCCTTCAGCAGAAGGGAACCAAACCCTGCATTGCAGTTCCTCCCACTCTAGAAAGCAGAAGCCCACCTGCTTTTTGGAATAGAAATAAATCAGGCCAAGGCATCTCAGCTGTATTTGCAAGGCATGTTAAAGGGGACTTGACTTCTAAAAGCTGCCAGGTCTCTTAAAGAGCAGGAATAATAGTAGTTACAGATGGAAAAAAGCTAGGAGGTCACTGAGCTCAGCCTGCTGCCAGGGCAGGAGAGAGTCCCTGAAGAGAGGACATGCCAAGACTTCAACTGATACTACACTTGATCTTAGCCAAAAGGCCAAGAAGCGATAATGGGAAGGGGACTGAGGATAAAAGCAACTGGCAGCTGCCTCTATGCATTCTGCTGAGGAGATCCGGGCAAACCTCTTTGGAATAATACTTAGAATTTATCACATTAGGCAGACGGTGTTTGACTTGCTGCTCTTAATACATAATCCTGAAAGGTCTGTGCCAGTTCTCTACTGTAATAATAATGCTGTTTTGCATGTTACAAGAAACCCGAAGCAGCATCAATAAAGTAGTCTCACAGGGCCAGTTTGCTGACACACTGTTCCTACCCTTGCTGTACACAAGGTTATCTTTGATGGCAGAAAATATCTTTTTATTGCTCCCTGTTGACTTGGAGAAGACTGGATTCTCTGACCTTATTGCCCATTCAACGTGAGCTTTGGCTGAAGGATGGTCTAAGCAAAACTTCGCTTTTGAAGTAGGAAATACGTATTCACTCAGCTTATTTCATGCAGCTGACAGGACTGCATTCAGTCCTGCCCAAGAAGGCCTATAGTATGACTTCCCCTTATCCGTGGCATGATTCCTCTTGTCAGAAAGGTAGCTTAGACACATTACCTCTGTAGTAGGCAATGCTGGGATTGCAATTTTTGTCTGAACACCAGTGTTACAGAGTAAGATATTTGCTGATCTTTGTAATAAGAATTTACTGGGATAGTCTTTCTATAAGCTGTCAAGAAACGCAGCAGCTTTTCAAGAGAACGCATAATAAATTTTAAAATTATGACAATATCAAAGCTTCCCTAATTTTCAAACTCATTCAGAGCCCGTAACCCCATCCCAGAGGGTTCAGGGAGAGAAGCTTGAGGGCACTCACAGAGAAACACAGGGCCTCACCGTTTTTGCAAGCATCCACCCAAAGGTTTTGTCTCAATTTCCATGAATGCCAAAAGTGGAGTTCCCCAGACTGTGTACTAAATGAGGAGACTTCTTGGGACCCAGCTCGCCCAAAGCTCACCTTATAAATGCAAAGTAATCAAAACTCATCATCTAAGGGCCTTCCAAGATCAGTGAAAGGGAAGAAGCAGTGGAGCATAACTGAGCACCCACCTTGGTAGACATCTACTTTTGGATGAGGTGGCCACTGTCGGCACATGCCTTGATGTCAATATTTGCCTGGACACTTGACTTCTACAGAGCTACCGTGTGTGTTGGTGGAAAAAGGAATTATCTTCTCTGTAACCTGGGCAGGCAATCACTGCACAAAGCTGGTTCCTGCTGCGGCAACCATCTTCATCCCTCAGGGGTGATCCCTCAGCAGGACAGTGACTGCAAAGGGACGCCGCAGCCCTCCATTGTGTGTGCACAGAAAGGGCCATGTAGTCTTTGGGGCTGTCTGAACATGTGTGTGTGTAGCTACCTAGATATATATTTGATACATAATGCACACCTGCTACAAAACATCTTTAACGGTCAGATGGCAACACACAGGAGACCTAAAGGTATTAGGGATCTTCCAAATTTCAGATCTTCTGCTACACCTCTTCACGCAAAGAAAGGAGAGAGTGGTGAATCTTCCGAGAGTAAAAGAAACTTCTTCAAGGACAAAAGAACGAGCCACAGAAATACCTTGGCCAACTGCTGCAGGAGTTCCTAGATCACGGCGTCTCTGGCCAGAGAGCATGGAAGAGAACCAACACCTGTTCTCCTGCTGGTTTCTTGGCATTACCTGAACACACAGAAAGGGAAATGCAAGAAGACTCTATAGAACATGTGGCAGTTAAAGTAGTTTGCCAGCAACAGAACCTAAAAAGAAAAAATCATGGAAGAAAATATCCTTTTTGGGAGAAGAAATATTGATGTTTTTAATCTCAAGGAGCTGAAGAAAATCTTGTGCATCCTTCTGCTAGCAAAGGACATGTGGGAAAAACAATAGGCACTTCAGAGAACAATAACTGGGAGACCCGTGTATGATATGATATTACATGCAGAATATACTATCAAGTTAGTGAGGTCAGTCTAAGGTAGCAATGTACAAATCTGGCTTTTCCAGGAAATTATATCTGCAGCGTGTGTTAGAAAAATGGATCAGTCAGATAACAAGCACAACCCTGTGTAGCTTTGAGGGACAAAGACCATTCAATTTTTAATTTCTGTTGTGAATAATTCATTAGAGGGGGAAGAAATCTTCTTGAATAGATGAAAGATAAGAGATAAAGGTCTCCTTCTCCTATTCGTATTCAAAATCACTGACCAGCCAACTGGGTCTATCCAAGTACAGGTTTTCATACACAGCTTTTTCTTGCAAAGTCTGAATAACCTGGATTAGTCAGAAACCTCAGTCCACTTAACAAAAAAGGACATGTTCTATGCTGGTCATGGAAGATACACTAAAGCAGACATTCAAACAAGATTTTAAGACATTAAAACTTCTCATTATTTAAAATACGTCGGTTTTTAGTTAAACTGAAACACACTATGAATATTCCCAACTGTTCCTCTGCAATGGCTTCTCTAAGTCAAGCTGCAAAACACTGTCACAATTCACTTTCAAACCTTCACAAAAACCCCCATATTAGGGCTGGGGTGAACTTTCAAAAATTTGATCAAACTGCATTCAAGTTCATCTTGGTTTAAAGAATGATAAAAATAAAATGTAAGATTTTGTTGCCTGTTATTCCAGCAGAGCCGATAAGGCTGTTTGCACTTCTCAGGGAGCACACCGCCCAAAAGGCTTGTTATGAGAAATGTGCAATCTCAGACTTCTGTACTGAAAACACAAGTTTAATCACATCTGCAGCCCAGTCAGGATGTTTGCAAGGCAAAAAAGCACGTGCAGTGGGGGGGACAGCCAAGTAATGGTAATATATGACTCCAAAGTGGGATGGACTATACTCACTTAAAATATACATGAAAGCGAGCAGGACTGGAGTCTTTCCATCTTCAATTGCCAATTTGTTGCTACACAGGTAACTTAAAATGAGGAAAACCCTAGACCTAGGACGTAACCAGGGGTGATGCCTTTTTTTTTAGACTGGGATAAATGTTTGCTTTCTTCTTGTTACGACATATGAACATGCTGTTTGAATACCTTAAAAAAATTATATTATTTAATATGAACTAAACAGAAATAAACTTAGGTTGTAGTATTGGCGAAAGCAGGGAGGAAGAACTATGTATATATACATTACTTGTTAAACTAGTTGATTGATGTTTTGCAACCTGTTAGGTGAGAAGGATCTGCTTTGATAGATCTTTACTCTTATTGAGCATGCTTCTTGTGAAAAGTTTTGGAAACTGCTGAAACATTTTGTGCTGACAGTCTTTTACATGAAAAACACGCTTTTAAGATCAGCAGCGGGTTTTCATTTCCAGAGTTAAGCTACCCGAGGAAAAAGACTCAAGAATGGAAAAAAACATGAAAAGCAAAATAAAACATTGCCATTCTCCCAAAGAAAAGTATTTCTAAAACTGCTAGCTTGCAAAATATTAGACTTGACTTTTCATTCAGACTTGAGAAAATTATTTTTTGAGCTCAAAAGTTTTTCCTGAGTCAGAAACAATTTTCCTTCCTACTCTATCCAGAGGGACCAGTCAGAAAGAACACTCTGTTTTCTATTACTATTTTTGTCTATAAGGTTTTTTCTTTCCACATTTCTTCTCTCTTATTTCCTTTTTTTTTCACTTCCATTTTCCTTTTTTTTTTTAATTTCTTAAAATGCCCTATGTATTGCCAAAAAAAAAAGAAAAAAAAGAAACTTGAGCCTGGAACCCAAGATTCTTTGCTCTTGCTCTCCTCTTTTCCTCTGTTTATTCAGGAGTATGAAAAGAGCTATATTAAGCTGAAATTTTATTCTGCTGTCCTCTGTTCAACAAAAGATAGTCCACTAAATCACAGATAACACTTTTCTAGGCAACATTATTAGGAACTGACAGCTGGTGATGGATAAAGATTTCATCTTTTAAAGAAAAAAGTACATTTAATTTCCTTTGTACATAAAATAGAGAGCACAGCATTGTGTATCTAAAGATAAAAAAGGACTCAGTGTATGCTGGTTGCCACACTTACAGGGATATAATACCGGGTCTGTGTTTCTGAGCTTGCATTTTACAGGACACCTTCAAATTAATTTAGAAACCACTTTTCTTATTTTTCTCGGTAGACAGCGAATGCTTAAAAAAAAGGGCGACACTTTACACCCAGCTCCACCAGAAAAGAGCAGCTCAGAGACCGAGCTGTTACTTTTTAGGAGGAACACTGGAAAACAGGACAGAAAGAGGAGGGAGAATGGATTTGTTGGGCAGAGATGGGTTTGTCCCTGGTCCTGCCTGGGATGCAGCCGGATTCCTGGGAGCCCCCGGGGCCTTCTGGAGGTTGACACCCCTGCCATAATGGATTTGGTTCTGACCGCGCACAGTGGAGCTGGTACTGAACATCAAGGGTCTCATCAACCACCTTGAACCAGACACGCTGAATAAGTACAGCCATTTCTTCCATCGACAGAAGCACATCAAGCCAGGCTGCAAATACGCTGGGTGAAGGGGCCTAAATGGGAGGCATTGGCGACACACAGTACTCCCCTGTTTCTGGTTTTCAGGTATTTTATTTTTCTTTTTCAAATGACCTGTGACTAAGACACCTATACTACTTTTCTTTTCACATTTGCAATGTGTAGCTGTATTTTACACGTCTTTTTTGAATCATTACCTGCTACTTCTTTGGTTGAATTTAATCTTAACACATCTCCCAAGCAGCACAAAGACGGTGAGGGTGAAACTTTAATTGCCCATCTACATTAAGCAAGACGGTTAAACATGCAGTTAAAGCACATGTTCAACAAGAAAATATGGTCGGTCTGGTTCCAGTGGTATGAAAGACTGCTTTGGGCTCCTGGGGCAAGCACAAGTTTAAGAAAAACATCTGCATGGAGGTTTTGTTTCTAAGTCTAGAGGCTATTTGTGTGTTGGCTGGGTCTGGCTGCAAGTCCTTGTAGGAAAAGGAGGTCTAACAGTGAGCAACGACCTTCCTTTGATTAAAACCTTCTAGTTAGCTAGGCTAAAATAGAGTGGAAATTTTTTGTGAACCTTAATCCACTGAAGGATGAAAAGAGGTTTTCCACTGAACACACTGACAGAAAGCAGCCTTTCTAACCACAGAAGTTTATGGAAAATTCTTTTACCATCTTCATGTAAAAATAGTTATTCTGCCTTCCCTAAGACTTCAGATCATTCTCTTCTCTGTTTCTTTATTCTTATTATTTTTTTTTCCAGTGGACATAAAATAGTTAGTAGCAAAGGACAATATTAGGCTTCCCTATTTCTTGCAGAAAGAAAAGCCTCTGGCAAATGCAAGTTATAAAAATGAAACTTGTCCTGGACTTGTGCTGGATATTCAAACATAGCGACTCAGAGCAAATATAAGACCATCGAGAGTACAAGTAGTTATTTCAGAAGGTGAAACCTACTGTTTTAAGTTTCACCTATACACATGCACATACTGTTAAACAAAAAGTATCCATGTAAAACATGCAGTGAACAGTCACCTGTAAATCACTCCAAGTTGCTACTTCTCTGTGAAGAAATGGATTTCTCCCTCTGCTTTTTGGGACTAGTCCCCAGCAGATGATGGGGTGTGTCTAAGTTGTTTTTCAGAAGTTTTTGCATTCTGTGTTCTGGTCTAAAACTCCCATCACTCACTCCTACTACACCATAACCTACCTTTTTTGGGTAGCTGAAACCATTGGAGGACCACTATTGGCAAGATTGTTCTCTGCATCTTGATTCTAAAAGTTTTTAATACCCAGCTGCTCATCCAGATGTATTTAGGAGTTTGAAATTCAAATGCTGTGCTATTGAGCAGGTTTTGAAAATGTTTTTAGATCACAGTAGCTACAGCTTTCACTAAGCCTCTCCATCTTTGTTACAGCTGAACTTAAGATACTGAGTATTTTCTCTCTCGGGTCATCGACGAGCCTGCAAATTCGAAGGAGAAACACACTCAATAAGCAGGATCCACAGGGCTGATCTCATCCGAAGATCTGGTGAGCAGTTTGGGCTGCAGACGGCTGCCGCCGGGAGCCATCCCGCTGGATACCCACTGGTGCCACCCTGAGCTGTCCCCGTCCCTGCACACAGGTGCCCCAGGGCCCCTCCACTTCTGTGCCCTACTGATGTTCCCATAGACCAACCACGCCACCATTTCTTTGAGAGATAAACACTTTCTCCTTTATTGTCAAAATAGGGATTTTGAAACTTTTTTCAGTTGACATACAAGCACACACCTAGCCAGACTTCCTTACTTCTAATTTCAGCAACACTGACTAGAAGATCCGTCTTTTTTAGTCCTCTCTTTTACCCCTTAATACCTCACACCTCTCACTAAAGCCTTGTTTCCATTCCCCTCAGACCGGTATATGCCAGTTACCAAAGAGGATGCAAAAATGTCAATCAATGTCTGAGACTGACAATTGCATTCAATTACCTCTGACCCCCTCAGCCGCAGATGTTCAGAATAACAATTCCAGAATTCAACAAGGTTGTCCCCAGGTGCCTTACAGATAAGTATGTAACATGGCTTTCAAATGGATAGTTCAAATAAGCAGCCAAACTAAGCACGAGTCCCGAGTCAAATGAAGTTCTCCTCTCTTGCTAGTGTTGTAAACTATAATTCTCCACATTTCTGGAGCACCTTCTACTTTAGGACGCATGACAACTTAAGAGACTTTAATTGACTCTCAACATGCCTTTGTAAGTATTATTTCCAATTCAATGGCTAAGAAAAGCACAGCATAAAACATGAAGCCATTGTCCAAGTGCACAGCTGAAATAGCTCTCCCCATTTTATGAAAAGTACAGCTTCTGTACCTGCCAAAAGTTATTGTTGTGGGTTTTGTTTGGTTTTGTTTTGTTTGGGGTTTTTTGTTTGGTTTGGTTTTTTGGTGGTGGTGGTGGTGGGTTGGTTTTTAGTTTTTTAATTCATAAATGAGGCAACAGCATTAAAAAAAAAAAGGTGAAAAAAGGTGGGAAATTTTTTTGGTGGGCTGTCAATAGCTCTAGGCTGTCTCTTAAAAGAGAAGCTGAAGAGAAGGGCAAGCTGCAAAGTATTCCAACTGCATGTCAGTGTCTCTCAGAGTTGCTAAGATAAATCCATCACTTCCCAGAGATGCCATTTCAAAGGCAGTTACAAATACGCCCTCAGAAACTACAGGAAATTCAGTGCCTATGAAAAAGGGAAGGGTGGGGGTTCCCCACAACCAGCAAGCAACCAGAAAAACTGGGTCCTAAGTTACAACATAAAAAACGTTCTCCACAGAAGTAATTATTATTTACAACTACACTCCAAACTTGCTGCAATATGGTGAGCGTTCCCAAAATACCCTTTGTTGGACATCCAATTACTAAAAATACACAGGATACTTCAGTGAGTGTTTCATTCACCAAGAAAACTGATAAGCCTACGGGTTTTGTGAAAGAGAAATTTCTTTACTTCTTCCCTGGGGTGAAGGGGTAGTTTTTCCTATGTGTTGCCCCTGGAACACCATGAGATTATTTCAGGGGTTGTGTTGGTCCATGTTGCGGGCCAATGTTGCCAGATTGGGAGCACCTCACTTAAATAAAGTGTCCAAAATGACATTTAGATTGCATTTGACACACCCTGCAGAAAAACAAGACTACACCTCTTCCATAGACAGTTCCAAAAGGCTTTACATAGAGGTTGTCACTGAATGCTTTGAAACTAGAATCTACTGCTAACCTGTACTCTACTCCACTTCCCTGAAGAGGTGTTTTACAAGTCTGCTGTAACACCTTATCAGAAGCTTCATTTCATCTGAAAAACTGACTAGATGCTTCTTCATTGAACTGTCTCAGCAGAAGGGTCCTGAATGTTAGCTAGCATGGTTTGCTCTAACAGCAAACATTTAGCACACGAAGACCAATATTAAAAGACAAGAACTTCAGAAGAATTCAACAAAAGACAAAAAATTCCTGTGCACATGCACAAATATGCACGTAATAATACATGTAAGATGAGCTTTGCCCTATATTGTGGTTCAAGAAAATTCTGCTACAATACTTGCTCACAGAGAAACAGCACAGCGCTCAGTGAGGAATAATTTTTCCAACTTAAACTGGGAAGATCCAGTTTAAAGGTCCTGCCTGCGTGAAGGTATCAATAAACTGATCAAAAAATCTAACCACAGCTAAAAGAATGTTTTCTGATCGATTACCAGCTGACACTCTGTACATGCCTCTGTACAGCCCAGTTCCTGGAAACGAAACACAAGAATATTATTTAGCCAAAAATGTACTTGCTGTTCTGAAAAGCTCATACGCCTTCCCAGCTTAAGGGCCTGACGTTACGACGGGGCTCCCTGAGGCAGCATTTATCCGGCCACACACATCTAGATGACAGCACTGTTGTTCTCATTAGGACAACAACTTCTGGTACTGACAAATGACACCTGAAATGTTATTGCTTGCTGAAGCATCTCCGTTTTGAACGACAGGGATTGAAAAAACAATGGGATATTCTCAGTAGAATAATCAGCTACTTTTTTAATTGAGAATTCATATATACAGCCCGTGGAACTCTGTGCAAATGGATGCAAACAAAGAGCTTCATATAATACAGTGCCTTTTGGATTGAACTCACAGTTATCACTTATATATACCGGGCATTAATTGCTCAGTGCAATCCCCCCTCCCATGTCTGTTCCTGACACTAGATTAAAATATAAGACAGTCCAGCCTGAGAATTTTATTTTTTTTTGCAGATGCACCAAAGTAGGCTTCCTCAATCACTCTCTCTTGAGACGGGCAGCCTCCCGCCGTTGCTGCTGAACAGTCCTGGAATCTTCCCACAGACGAGGTCCTCTAATGTTCTCCCAGTTATCCAAGTCAGCCCCTTTCAGCTTCTGCAGATAAACAGCAAAAATGACAATATCATGGTGACAGCCACATGGTTTAAAGTACATATTATTCTGAATTGTTTTCTGTTTGCACAAGAAACTCAGTATCGCTACTTGGTTGATGAATTTTCCTCTACCCTGCAAGAGATGTGCAACAGCAAGGAAAAGAAATTGGGACTTATCCATATAGCTACATAAATGACTAGGGTGGGTATTACTGCATCTTCTTATCAACAGATAAATAACACATAAGGACAGGAAGCACTGTAGCATCTGAACATTACTGAAGGTACCCTGGGTGCACTTTTTCTTTCTTCACTCGCCTTGTTTTCCAGATCAGTTCTTCAACTGCAAGTCTGCCAGGTACTGAAGTAGTAGGAGTGATAAGCACTGGTACAGCTCAAACAGAAGGTTAGTAATTAGTGACCTGATGTATCCTGTCAGCACAAACACAAAGCATACCGGAAAACACACATTATCTAGCACACAAAGAGACAGTAACAGTGCAATCCCCTTCAATCCATGTGGTTTTAACTTGAGAGAGGTACACAATGCTTTTTGCTGCCTACTTTCTCATGGCACCCAGCCATAGCAGATGGGTCTCATACATGAGATATGCTATTATAACTGACTGAACTGCCAGATACTTAAAAACTATCAACACTTTAATTACCGCCTTGCCTATTGCCTATCATTCTCACTCAGAAGTACCAATGACTGCAATATTCATCTAGCCTTAGAGGCACACAAAAATGAAGAACAGGCACCCTCCTGACCTCACCTACTAAGTGCTACATTTGAAGAACACAAACATATTCTGCATCTTCAGAGTCCTGCTGGCAGAGACATAGAAGCCCCTTCCCAGCAGACAGAGACCTCAAGTCTCATACGGAGCAGCCTGTGGCACAGTACATCAGGCACAACAGGGCCCTGACAACAGGAGACCAAGGAGGGGGTTGGCACCCCTGGCAGAACCAGGGCTGTTCTACGTGCCACTAACCAGGGCAATACTGCGTACCACTAATGCAATGGGACTTCAGCCTCTGATCTGTGATCAGGGCCTCATCTCAGCAAATGCTGTAAAAATGCACCAGAAAATACTTAACCCTGCCCTGAGTCTGTGGTCTAATTTGCCTAATGTCAATCATCCAAATAAATGGTAAACACTGAGGGACTTGAATAATAGCTGCAGAATAATTCAACAGCTTTAACAGAACAGACCTGCTGCTATTAGTTCATGTTATGTAAAAGTTTTCCGCCACTTCTACAATCGAGGAAATTGCAATGAGGTTAGTCAGGTATCAAAAGAAATTAGGCAACATTCAACAGAAGATCTATAAGAACACATGCACAAACACAGCAGACTTGCACAAGGTAGGAGCAACTGTTTTTTTAATACAGTGGAGTTGGCATAAGTTTTTCTGAAGAATTGTCTTCACTACTTTATACATCTTATGATTAGCTGGTACTTCATTTCAACTGGAAAGGATCTGAGCTGACATGGAAGGAGGGAGAACAAGGGAAGGTACCCGTCATCCCACGCAGCAGCGATTATTCACTCTGATCGCAAATTCAGAATTCAACATCTGATTCTAACGGAAGCTTCAAGGAAACTACACTGAAAATAACCTTGAGCTTTACCAGAAGGGAAGCATGCTGATTTTATTAAACACAAAGGTACTACATAGCTGTGAAGATCTAAACTATTCCCAAAGGTCGTCAGCTCCCAAAGTCTGAAAATGAATCACCATTTAAAATACATACAACAAAATGTGTAGTATCTAAAGACAGGCTACGTAAAGAAATCTATCAAAAGAGACATGGAGATCTTTACCAAAAGTTCATATGGATCTGCCCCTGAAACTTCATAAAGGCTTCTCAGAGAGGAGGTTTGTCCAAAACAAGAAATATTTCAAAACTATACAATCTAAACAAATGAGTACAAGAAAATATTTTGGCAGTTTCCAACAGGCAGCACAAAAGTACCTGGAGAACACACTGTGATATACTGACAGAATAAAACAACCAGGGGTTATGTACCGTGAATGACATTGCCTCAAACTAAAGAACAGGTGCGATCTATAGACAGTTAACTTTTGTCAAATAAAATACAAAGAGTTAAAGATTCTAATAAGCACATAGATCGTATTTTTATTTTTTATTCTCATTATATTTATGCATATCATTAACATTTTGTGTCATGTATAAAAACTGTGTTGGATACTTTGTTGCAATTCAAGAAGCACCCTCTTTGCTGGCACATGACAGTACCTGAAAACATCAGTAGTTCAAGGGACAGGTCCGGTCATCAGAAGGCAGTGTGATTAGACAGCCCAATTTTCGAAACTGAGACTATAAAGTTTTGAAAGAACAGAGGACTCCTGTTGCATGAGGATAAACATACGAAGGAGTATCACCAGTGAACGTGGACCGGAAAAATCTCAGTTCTGCAATGTTTTCCTACTATATAGCTATTTTCATATGTATTTAACTGTGCTGGTTTTGACTGAGAGAAAGGTTTTTTTCTTCATACGGGGTGTGTTTTGGATTTGTGCTGGAAACAGTGTTGATAAGACAGGGATGTTTTAGTCACTGCTGAGCAGAGCTTACACAGAGTCAGGGCCTTTTCTGCTGCTCACACCACCCACCAGCGAGTAGGCTGGGGGTGCACAAGAAGTTGGGAAGGGACAGAGCTGGGACAACTGACCCCATGTGACCAAAGGGATACCCCACACCATATGACATCATGCTCAGTACATGAAGCTGGGGGAAGAAGAAGGAAGGGGGGGACATGTGGAGTGATGGTGTTTGTCTTCCCAAGTAACCATTAGGTGTGACGGAGCTCAGCTTTCCTGGAGATGGCTGAACACCCACCTGTTGATGGGAAGCAGTGAAAGAATCCCTTGTTTTGCTTTGCTTGTGTGCACAGCTTTTGCTTTACTCATTAAACTGTCTTTATCTCGACCCACGAGTTTTCTCGCTTTTACTCCTCTGAGTCTGTCCCCGCTCCCACCAGGGAGGAGCGAGCAGCTGCGTGGTGCTTAGTTGTCGGCCAGGGTTAAACCAAGACAGTAACTCACCTACAAGAAAACAAAACCTTTTTGCTTGATCACAGACATGAAAATCTTACAACAGTATCACCCCAGAATAAATGGCTACATTAGATGTAAGCCAAGACACGCATGTAGCTACATTTTAAATTAATCCTAGGGCTGAGAATAAGACCAAACTGAGAGTCCTTCCCTTGATTAGGTACAGCACAAGCTGCGAAGTTGCATGGCTCCTTCAGGTTGCCTGAGCTCCACAGTGAGAATTTAGGTAAGTAGCTAGTTCTGCCCTCAGATGAACTTAACCTCTTCCATTCTAACTGGCTGGGTCATTTTCATGTCCTATTTCTTTTTTTTTTTTCTCTTTTTAGCCACCTGGACTCTGCCCACCTAACTTCACGGAGCCATCACATAAAGACGGTAAATTACTTCTATCTTTTACTAAAATGAAATCCATATAAACTGGCAGTCTAAAAACCAAAATGATCTTTCTCCCAATTCAAATGTACTAAATACCCAGTCATTGGAGGCTACAATGAAATGTAATCGGATCAGACCAGCATCACTTTTCTTGCTTGTCTCAAACAGCCCAAAGGATATTGAGAATTAGCTATTTAAAGTAAGATCAGTGTAGTCCATTAAATCTACTGATTTGCTTCCTAAATCAGCTAAACTGCCTCTTAGAAGCACAGGACTTACAAAAGCTGTAAATTCAAGAAAAACAAAACCAACCCCGCACCGCCAAAACCCGAAATGCGGCATAGTGAAAAAAAAAAAAAGGACCAAAAAAAAAAAAGCAGCATGTAAAATAGACTTTCACTTCATAATTGCTTGTTCAGATGCCTAGCTTGAAATTAAGTAAAAGCCATAATCCTCTGTCAGCCTTAAAACAAAATGAAATTTTAAAAATAGTTCGAATTTTACTCTTGCAGGACAGTCTTCATGCCACAATTAATAAACTGAAATCTGCAGAAATTCATTTAGAGTTATTGGTGCTCAGGTTGACCTAATTCGTTGTGATCACTTGCAAAAAATGTTTGGCTTTAGTCTCTGTTTCCCACATGTGAAAGGAGGGATAAAAAACCTCCTGTTTACTTTACAGCTTGATGCAATAAATTCTGTGATGAGCACCACAGAAAGAAATTGCTCTAATTCAGAGAGACAATTATTTCCTATCATTATAGTAAGCAAACCCATTTGCAGATAAAAGATGAGCCGCGGAAGAACATCCTCATGGCCAAAAGATGCAGTGAAAGAAATGCATTAAACCGGTCTGGTTTTGCAAGGATGTCAAACCAGCTTTGAAGACCATAAAAAAAATACATTGAGGAACCCTATGATGATGTATAGAAGCAGAGGTACAGGACTAAAGCTAACACTGAATATGCTGCCTTGTGCATGACTGAAAATCTTAACTTTGTCATCATGCTGATATGGTCTTGTTTTTTTTACAACTCTTTCCAAGAACCACCTTTTGGTATCTCATTTTCTTAATATAAACTTAGTGGTACTTACTTTGTTTATATTGTTACATAATTTAATATCTGTTATTAGTGGTGTAATAATCTGTGATTTAACAGCCCATGATTAGCAATTTAATCCTCACATTAAAAAGTGTTTTTTCCAGCTAGAGAATGTGTATACAAGCAAGTCAGCAAGCAGCATGCTATGGCTAGAAAAAGGCTTTTTTTTTAAAGGGAAAAAATGGGGGGGTTCCTCTGCATGCAAGCGCCCAGAGAGCTGCTTCTCTTTTTGGCTTTGCTGAAGACCGGCAAAAACCACAATGATGAAACCAACCAAGATTTTTTTTGCTTACTTCAGTGGGTTCCAATACCATTCATCTGTGGCACAATCAATTAACCTACGGTGAACTGGTTTAAGAGACTCTTTCCCCATAGGTTATTTTCCCTTTAACTATGCCAATTCGATACTATGTGGGGCTGTGCCCCAATCAGAAAAATGAAGCAGATTGGGAAAACAAATACATACCATTTATGAACGAACCCTACTTAAGCATAAGACTACGCAAACACTTGAACTGGCAGAGCTGAAGGAGTAATTGGGTGGAGAGAGAACAGAAACATCTCTGACTATGTTGCAGAAGACGTGTACCAGGGAACTGCACCACCAACTTGTTGGTGCATTGTTTTGCCACTTTGAAGAACGAGAACAGAACGTGCCTCCATCTCAGAGATGTCACACAGTTTAATTAATGTCTGTAGAGTCCTCTCATGGTTTTGTGTGAAGATGATATACAGTGATATACACTACTTAGTAAAACAAATAATCGTAGCACTTGGTTAAAACTACATGATTACACAGCCTTGAATTTTTAAAATAACAGAAAATAACATCAGGCAAATAGACTTCCATCTAGGAATTAGGGTTTGCCATGATCTCTTCCTAACTGACAAGCAGTTTCCCCTTTTAAAATGAAGAATATCTTAAAAAGCACCTTAAATCTCAGAGGATAACCCAGTGCCATTTATGCATTACACCTGCAGATCACCCAAGATGAACTTCTCAGTCCAACCTACTCACAAGCTCTACGGCTAAAGCCAAGAGAACTCACGCATGGGTTATTTACTTTCAATTTATCTTTTCTTGAGCAAAAATGAAACTCCGAATCATCCAGCATAAAGAATAGCATGAGTACAATAGTACACCTTCAAGATCAACCATCTGAAATTCAGCAAATCCCACTTTTAACTAAGCGATGAAGTATGTTTATAATAGTTTTAATTTCCCTTGTATATGGAAGTTTTATCAAGCTATGGTTAATGTGCCCCAGAAAGAAAAGTGCTGCTTATTAAGGTTTCTCTCTGAATTTATAGATTGGGAGACCTATCCAAGTTAATAGAACCAAGGAACTTCCCAACTTTGAGTCCCTGATCTTGCCAACTTTGCATCATATTAAACTTCGTAAAGGTTATGTCCTATTTACTGCAGCACAATCCTCCAGAGGAGCGGCCAGGGACAGACTTCTGGGATGCCTGTAGGATCTTTTTCAACTATATAAAAGTGAGCTTGGCTGAAGGAGATTTGTGATCTTATGCAATGCAGGAGAGCAGCAAGAGCAAAAAAAACAGTTCCGTGGCTTGTAGGAAGAGCAAATGGATTTCCACAGCATGTCCGTGTCTGGAGCCCACAAAAGCCTCCTGGCACCACAGAGACAGTGTACTTCAAACATCTCGCTAGGCCTAGGAATACTTGGAAGTGTAGACATATTTTTTTACTGAGTAGTTGGACCCTTCTGAATTGGTGACTTAAATCTCTCATATGCTGCTCCTCTGTCCTGGCCTCAGTTAGTTCAGGTAACATTCACACAAAGTTAGCGCAGTTCAGGGCTTTTGTTTTTTATCTACACCTTCCTGCTGATTTTCTACTTACTTCTTTTCCAGAACTTGCTTGATCATTTATATGGTGAAACACAATGCTTTTCTCTGCGTAGAAACGATGGTTTTGGCTAAATGTTAGCACAGCAACTTCAGTCCTTTCAGCCATAGATAGTTTTTTCAGTGACATCAATGGCTACTGTTCAATTTGTGCTGCTGGGCAAATTTCACATAGGAAGAAAATTCCTCCCATTTCTTCTCTGTGGCTAACATCCCCCATCTGTTTGATAACGACAGTAATACGGGTGTTAGCCCTCCGCTATATTGCCAGTGACAGTAAAGCTACTCCTCAGCAATACTGCTGGATGCGCAGTACACAAACAACTTGTGAATAAAAACTACATTGCATTCTACCAGAACCAACAGGTCTTCAAAAATTAATTCAGAAAGACTTCTATCTGGGAAGGCTCAAGGCATCTGTGTAAATTTTTTACAAGAATTAAGTGGAAGTTTTAGAAGGTAAGTTCTGGGGTCTTTCTATGGTTGGAGGGTATTTTGGTTTTGAACTGCATTGTGTTTAAAGACTCTTTATTTTCATGTTAGAGCTGTAAGACGGCACAGCGGGACACCGGTTCTCCAATGACTTGCCGAGTAGATCCCATGAACAAGACAGAGTATTACATAGTGAACTGCCAACAGCACTTCCCACAGCCTCTGAAATTCTCAGTGATATCTCCCAGGTATACTTGGGCAAAACTCAAGTCAGATGTATGATTAAGTCAGTGGTTGAAATAGGGAACTTTTCTATTCAATTTTTTAAAGTTTCATTTTTTAGATAAAAAGTATGCGAACTCTATGGTCAGCCTTCACCGTCATCTCACATCTCATTTTTCTGTTTGACCAGAAAAGTCTCTTAGGACAGTGACCGACTCTCTGACAGTAACTTGCTGCTGCAGAGTACATTTGTACAGTATAGTTTGAGCTTTAAATAAAGATGAGTAACAATAATTTGAGAAGCAAAGAACATGCGAGGATTTTATTAATATAACAACCTTTCAAAGGATTTAAAATTTAGCCTGAGTGTCCATGTGGGCATCATCTAGAAGTACACTGCCAATCACAGAATATTCCAGATAAAGTTTATAAAACTGTCGTCGTCCCCCTCCCCTGCCAAAAAGCTAGGTAAAACAAAAAGGAGGATATTCTTGCCAAAAGTCACTGTGCCTGGTTGCTGAGACAAGAGCTTCCTTCAAAACTATCCATTTTGCTGTATCTTCTTTAGAGGCAGTCAATGGGAAGAACGTATACAACTGTGTAGCTGAATTCCCATACGCTATACTAAAGTTACTTCAGAGGTATTTCATACGAAAGATGTAGCAATTCNGGGCACGCAGGCAGGTACAAAGGATTCTGTTTTGGAGAGAGGAGAAAGGGTGAAGAGATTATTTATAACAGGCATTTGTATGTCCGACCATGTTTGCTGTATGATTGCACTGTTAACTGTCTCACTTTGTTTTCCAATTATAAGAAACCATAGATTTTTGGATCTGCTTCTGGTGTCCACATTTTGAACAGGGCTTTAAAAATGGGAAGGCTGCAGAACTGGCTGAATATATTAACTTAGGGCTTGAGAAAATGCCTTAAAAGAAACTTAAAGACTTAGATATTTTTAAGGGTACTCAAAACATTAGTTAAATACCTTCATAAGAAGGTCGTTTCTTATAGGAAGATTTCTTACGGGATAAGAAAACTGCAAATGCAACACACATGAAAGAAACAGCTCCTGGTTAAGGAAAATCCTGTGCAAAGAGATACGTTATAAACATGACCAGGAAAAAATTTACAGGACTATTTAATAGAGATGAATTCCTGAAATAAGACCAGTAAAAAGTTGACATTCCTCTGGAGGTTGTGTCTTCCTGCAAGAAGGCTTTTCCAGCAGAACTCTTCCTGTGTCATACCCATCACCAAATCCCACCTTCTTGTGTTGCTCTGATCACATTTCAAACTATGGCACACAAGACTTTTAAGATGTCAAGAAGAAAAGGAGCAAACCATAGCTTGGCTGTGGACTGTACATACACTCAGAATAAAGTGCCCAGCACAAACTATTCTAACCACAATCCTTTCCCACAGCAGTTTCCATTAATGATAAACTAATACCACTTTGTCCTTCTCTACATGTGACGAGGACTCACGGTGAAATAAAAACTCTCCATACCATTTTACATGTGAATAAACCAAAATGCAAGAAACTCCACTCATCTCAGACACAACGTGGAGGACAGTTGGAATCTAATGTCTAGGCTGGACAATGCATTGACAAAGAAGAGAGCATGGAAAGGATGGAGCGATTAAAGGGAGAAAGAACAATATCTCAACCTCATTTAGTGTCACAACAGTCACTAAGGAGGGATTTATTTTTTTTTCCCCAACATCTTTGTCATCTCTCAAACAGCTCAAGCTATTTAGCCACTAGTATCTTCCCAGACACTGAAGTTACTCAATTCAATACGCTAATCTGCTTGTTCTTAACAACAAAATCCTCTGGTACTGATAATGGCAGCAACAAGATACTCGCAGATTTCAACCACTGGCATTCAGGAATTACCTTCCTTCTAGAGCAGTCCTCCATGTCCACACATCTTGACACATCTATTTAATACTATAAATTGCTATGTTACTACACCGTCCCTTCCTGAAAAAAAAGTTTCATCCATTCTGCCAGCACTACAATCCCCAAAGTTAAGTCAAATTATTATTAAGTGACTTAAATCTTTTTAGAAGAGCTTATTCAAACTCTTCTGCCGCTCTTCAGGTAGTAAATATACAGGTTATATTCCAAGCCAACTCTCCATATACCTGCTTTTACTTTTTGAACTGTCATGAATAAGCGTTTTAATACTGCAGTTACAATACTTTTGCTGTAATTCTCAGGACAAACAGTCACACAACTTTTGTCCAGAGCTAACATTGATCTTCTGTAATTTATCAAATTATGAGGAACAAAACCTGCTCAATATTCATAAACTTTAAGTCAAGAAAGCAGCGCCCTCCAGACTGGCTACTTGCAGACTAGCATATTCACTCACTTATGCCATGCTGAGTCCAATAGCTTGCAACCAGTTTAAGGAAAACTTTTAGAAGTTTTACAGTTTTAATATCCTGAAAGACAGAGAACCTATTTTTCTTGCTCCTGTGTTCAAGTGATGTTCCTGTCTATTAATAATGGACTTCTAATTTTAGTATCTTTGCTGCAACAATAAAAAAAAAAATCTTCAGTAGCTAGTGCTTTCTTCTTAGGAAAGTATTCCTATATAACTAACATTCTTTTCAGCACCATTATAAAGATTTAAATCTTTAAGTTTCTTTTAAGGCATTTTCTCGAGGCCTGAGTTAATTTATTCAGGCTATTCTGCAACCTATCCCATTTTTAAAGCCCTGTTCAAAATGTGGACACCAGAAGTAGATCCAGTATTTCAGTATTAGCCGCATCAGTGCCACACTCTGAAGTAAAATCACCTTTTCCTACCATCTATCATTCCTGTTTATATTCATAAAGACTGAATTAGCTCTTTGTGCCACAGCATCAGACAACTCTCTGATGTCCTTAGCATCTTTTATCCATCTTCTCTGCTTTACAACTTCTCATTTACTGTTTCCATAGCAATCCTTCACATTTTTTATTTATTGTGATATTCTTCCCTCTGCCGTCAATTGCCATCGGTTCCCACTGGACATCACATATTTGATTCAAACTCATTTTTCTGTCGTAAAATGTTAATAAATTCTTCCTAAAGATGTTTTTATTTCCTTCAAAAACCATCAACAACAATTCTGTATTTTGGAGTCTGATGTAACTGAATGAGACCAGAATTTTTAGTGTGTACTAGACCATTAATGTCACAAACTACAGAAACTGAGTGCTAGAATAAGCAATGTTATTTTGAGATTGCATTTAAAATAGTGAAAAGGAATGTACTGTGATTGTTAAACATCCACAGGGATGTTTTTCACTCATCCCAGTGACCAGTTTTTCATCCCCTCTTTCAAACAATACTTTCGTGCTTTCAAATAAAATACTCTAGGCTTTTGTCACAGGTCAAACTCTTGACATTTTTTACAGTATGTTCTACAAGGCCCAGCTCAGCAGCAGAACTACATTCACATTAGTACCAGTGTCAGTAGTGGATAGAGCTGTGATTTATTAGGCAAAGGGGAGCAGCAAGGACTAATTGGCCATATGAGGACATAAATGTGTGTGAGAGGAATACATAAACAACGGAGAACACATACAAAGGTAGCTTGCTTCTCTGGCACGTCCCAAGGCACAAGATAAATGGCATTATTAACAGATCTGAGATATAAGAAATGCAGTACAAATTACACATGCAAATTCTTTCTTCCTCAAAATAGTATCCTGGCCAGAAATACTCCTATATGAAATGAAGTAAATTTGTATAGTTTGAGAAGATTTAATTCAGTAAATTAGAAGATGAGAAAATGTATTTTAATTTCCTCACAGTAAATGGATCAAATCTGTGATTACAACTTTTTTTCACCACCACACTGGAGACAAAATGCAGACTTCAACATGTTTAAAATATCAGAAATGTCTTTATCCATATGCCCATAAAGGTGTATGCTTATAGCAGAAATTATGGCATTCTAAAATATTTCAGTATGTATTCAATATGTACATCTCTGTAAGGACAATATGATATTTTTTTAAAGTCTTAGGGAGGGCCAATGGACATTTGCATGCATCAGGCAACCATGCTTCAAAAGGGCTGGTTTGGTATCCTCAGTAACAGCTGCAGATATAATGCTAATAATACTGTAAAATAAGGTTTTACATATCAAAACAGCAACTTTTTTTAAAACTACCCTTGATCTCTTATCATACCATATTCAGTAACAGCCACCAGTGTAATCCTCTAATGTGACCTATATAGAGAATTAGAAGATGTTCTTAAAGAGCTATATTTTGGACAAGTCAAAAAATAAAGAAAGTGGGGGGAAAAAAAAAAAAAAACAACAAACAACACTCAGACCCTCCTAACCTGAAACATACAGGGCCCACAGGAAACTACTCTTCTAAATGACAGCTGTAACTCAGTGACTGGACAGATTTTGTCCACCAGAATACACAGGCAACATTGACTAAAATTGTCACACAGTGTAGAGCCTGCAAAGTATGTGCATGACTGCTGGTAGTTCCACAAGTTTCACTGAAGCAAGAAATTAATATGCTCAGTGCTTGCAAACTGGTGCCTATAGTAAAGTATACCTTGAGATTAGAGCTCAAAACAATAATCTAAATCTATTTTCATTATGTGGGAATGCAAATCCGTTTATTTTGCTGAACTGGTCTGCCCTCTATGAGACCCAAACACTACTTTGGAAGTATTTCAGCCTGGAAACTCTCTGCAGGTTAGATTAAGCAAAAAATAAGATTGCTTCTGTCATTTCTGTCCATCAGGAAGGAGCCTCATTACCCAGCTAGGCTTGTGATACATCGTTATGTCAGTTGCATTTTATTACCATTGATGGATCCATAAAGCTAATGCAATTATGACCATTTAAATATTATCCTTCGACTATTTACTTATCTTCTGGAGAGAAAGCAAGGCTCATCTGAATACAGATCAGCTGATTTTGAGACTAGGTAGTGAGTTAAACAGAGAGATGATGTGGCTCTTTTTACTGCTTGTGGTTCTTCCACGTAAATCAGAGCAGCCTTACAGTATATTCTATGAAAAGCGAGAGACACAATAATCCCAGAGGCAATCAGAACTTAATGGTGTTTTATGTTTTGAGTTTCCATTGGAGCTTTCCCTATGTACTCAGGGATCAAATCTTTTTATTCCCTACACCATAAAACACAGATCTTTGTAGAAGGTGGATGGCCCGAAACTGTTTGCAATGCTGATAAAACACTGTCACAAACCTGGCAGGTAGGCAGATGTTCTGTGAAACTGGGCATATGAAAATACAAAAGGTAAGCTTTATTTTTATTTCAGACAAATCATAAAAGAGTAACATAATAGAAGGTTTTATTAGCAAGACCATGTACTGCCATTTGGACACCTAAGTATGAGAGCTATGGGTGCAATCAAGCTCTTCAAGGGCTTATGACAAGCATGTGTTATGGGAACAAAAAGAAAACCTGTGTTCAGAGTAAAGACCATAGAGATACATGAAGTGTTAGCTGGACATTTGATCCAAATATTTTTAAAACATTAAAAATTATCTTATATAGCTTTATCTTTGTTTCCAGCCATGGGGGGGATGCTTTTTCCAGTTTTCCTAACACTGCTTTTTGCAGGCCTGAAGATTTATGAAACTCTGGATATTAAACTGGCCAAAACAGCCATTTTAGAGCTTAGTAATATTTGAAGAAAATGCATTGTTAAGGAAACAGTGGAATATTTCTCTCCCAAATTTTCCGAATAGTGAAAAAGGAATAGCCATTGTTTGAAAGATACGCATAAGTTTCAGAAGCAGGAAACAACAGAAAGCATGTCAAGCACATTTTTCTGTAATTTGGTCTAAAGATCATAAATATTCATGCAGTGGAATTCTTGACATACATGTATACACATTCCATCTAAGGGCAACATCACCTCTACATTTATAGAGTAGGTTAACCACAGAAATAGTGGAATTTATTTGTACCACTGTACTTGGCACCTGGACATCAAAGTAAAGCTGTGTTAAGAAAGAGGCACTGCATGTTCAAAAACCTTTCTTTACATAAAACCTTGTTTTTATTGGACATCAGTGAGTCAAAGGCAGATGGCTGATCTAATTTTAGTTAGGGACAGATACAACCCACTAGCGGCCAGGGTAATCAAGGGTAGCCAAGGTTATGAGCCCCAAGCAACAAATTTATTTTACCTCATATTCAGATTCCAGTGTTACAGTGTTCTGTTTTAATTTTTCTTTCAAAGCTGGATCAACCTGCAAGATAAACAAAAATACAGTAAAAATGTTTGCTTTTAAGAATTTTTAAAAATAAATCCTAACCCCAAATAAACTATATATTGGTACATGTAAACCCTCCTCTCCTCTAAATGAGTTTATGTGTTGCTTGTTCAGAAACCAGGATGATGAATACAGTACAAGAATTGGGCTGAAAAGAGACCAGTCAACAGCCAAACTTTTCAAATTAAAAAGGAAGCACATTTGTAACTAGCTCTGCCCTTGCATTACCTTAGATACTTAAATCTGTAACTTTTGTGAAACTGTCAAGCTAAACAAAGCCTTAAACAAATGAAACAAGAAAGAGAAAATTGCAATCACACTACATATTTTACTCCTGAATGTTGTGTTCGATACATGGGTATAAAACATATTCCGGTTTACGAAGTCTAAGCATGAGTCAAACTTCCAATTTTCTGGTGAACACACAGCTCTTTCCTCGTTTTGATTGTGTACCGAGAGTGCTGGAGATTCCTGCAGACTTTCAGAGAAGTTTGTTCAAAGAACAAATCTAAGAACAGACATGCCAGTGAACCACAGCAGATGCTTTCCACATTTTAACAGCTTCTGCGCCCAGAAGCAGTTATGTTTATCCCTCCCTTTACTAAGTAACATCTGTCTCCCACAGGCTTAGGAGTAGAAGCAAAGGCGAAAAAGATAATTAGAATTCTTCATGCTTAAAGAAACTATTTTAAGTTCTCCTCCAACAGATATAAGCCACATATGCAGTATTCAGACATAGTCTTTAGGCTAATCAATTAAAACATCAAATAAACCTACCATGAGAAAACATTCTCAATTTTAGACCTTAAACACAACCAGTGTTCAACAAACCAGATGTTTTAGGAGACTGGTAATGTGTTTAGTTTTACATCCCTGGCACGTTAGTCCAACTACGACTAGTTCAGTGAAAAAAAGTTTCTTAATTCTTAAGAATTCTCAATTCTTAATTTGCTTCTCAATTCTTACCAAAAACAACAACGCTGAAAATCTATCTCAATGGAAAGGTCTCGGTTTGCTTTGTCACAATCAACCTCAAATGTCTATAAGCAGTCTGGAAAAGAAAAAGCAGGGAATAAATATTATAGAATTTGCCTGGTTGTTGAGAAGATCCACCTTCAGATTCTACCCCAATGCAAGCTCCTGAACCTCAGAAGTACTAAAAAATACACACCTACTATCTGTATTGATAGGGATCGCTCTGAAGAATTTCCCTAGGCCATAATGTTCCCTTTGGTTACAGGCACTGCCTGCTAGTTAGTATGCAGCCTGTGAGACCTCAGTTCCTAAGGATGCTCAGACTGGCAAGTCTAACACCATCTGTGCATGGCCAGAGGTTCTATTTCCATATCTGATCAGAGATCTGGCCATAGAAATACATGCATTTATTTGCAACTTCCAGACTCATTACACTTGGGAACTAAGCCAAAACATCTAAAATGGTTAAAGTTTGTACCGGATACAGCTCCCACCTTCTTTTTAATTAAAAAAAAAACCAAAAACAACAACCTTGTAAAACAAGGTACTGTCTCTGCACTGGCCCTCAATATCAAATAAAAAATGAAATGCTGCATCTCTGCCTTGGCATTCAAGGCCTCCACAGAACTGCCCCTCATTAAAGATGGATTGCCTCTTCCCTGTCACCATGACCTCCAACAACAGCCATGCTTCATTAGAACAACGAACCCATCCATCACACGGCCAGAAATGCAAACTCTTTGGGCAGTCAGACAGGCTTTGGAGCTCACTTTCACAGAGATAAGAGTGATCGTGGACCCTACTGTATTCAAAACTAAAAGGAAACACTATTTGTTATGCTTGGTGTTCTCACAATATGCATATGGATAAGGGGAAATAAATGCTCCAGCAAGAAAAGCAGCAAGCAAGTTTTATATTATCCTATGTTTTCCCTTCATTTAATAATAAGACACATGATATAACATGATTGGAGCAGCATTTTCACTTAATTAATCACAGCCAGAATTTAACTTACAAAGACAGCTCAATATCCCCATTATCAAGTTTTATTTCAGCAATTTTGTGTGTGTTTGTTTGATGTGTGGTGTTTGCATGGCCACATTTGTGTAAGGTAAAGGGAAACAAGCAGTGCAGTTAATGCTGCTTCTCCTCCCTTCCAGGCCCTTCTGTCCTCAGACTTCCTCGTGTCCTCACTCTTCTCTGCCCATACGAAAGGAGAAGACCAGGTAGAACTGGGACACAGCATCCCAATACTCACAACTGTTTGATGCTGTAGCTGCAATATTGACAAAAATGAAGAAATTAAGGATGTGAGTTGAAATTTCTCAGGACAAAAAGTTACCCTGTAAATGAGAAACGAAGAGAAACTGCTGCTTCTTTAGAATCAGGAATTTTATTCACCAAATTAACTCACAAAAAAAGAGTAGTTATACCGTGTTTTGAGGGCAAACTATACACACAACTTGGCAAGCTCTTAATATTTAACACACAGGCACAAGAAGACTTAAAGTCCACTCTGTAGAACACATTATTTTGCTTGAAGTTCCACACACAAAAAAGGGAGCAAGTATATATTTCCTCTTATCTTTACCTTTTTACTCCCTACATACTTACCTATGTAGAATCATTTAAACGTATTAATACTCAACCTCATACAGAAATTGAGTCACCTGCACGTTCTAAAGCCTTCATTGCAAACCCCTGCTTTTCAGGTGCCAAACAGAGACAGATGAGTTAAAAATTGTTTTCAGAACTGATACGGCAGTTGAGAAAAAGTACATTAAAAAGTTCTGTTTCCACAGTGTTTCTACCATGCTGCACTGCCTTTACAATAGCAAAAGAACAAAGAAAGGAAAACAGAATGGCGCTATTTTCATTCTGAAAAGGCAGACGAACATAAATATGAACCGCAATCACAGATCATAACCTAGGAATGTTAAATTGTGGGCAGAGCCAGGAAAGTGTTCATGCCAAAGTGGTAGCTCCTTTGTATCACACATCTGCTGGAAGATCCAAACACAAACACGCACATTTTGCTTCCATGATGCCTGCTATGCCAACACACTTACTGCCAAACGGGCTAGAAGTATTCAGCTATGTACTAGCAAATGAATCATCAGCTAAATTTTGAATACAAATCCCTATTAGTAAATACGATGAGGGCAGCAGACAAAGTCCAAGTGCCATAACAGCCTGGCAATGTCCTCTGCACCGTTATTTAGGAGGCAGGAAGGAACAGAAAACTATATCCCTTTATACTAGAGGACTCCTCCTTGTCAGGCGAGATGTCAGATGCTCCTTTAAGATCCATTTATATTCAAGCTTTGTCTTTAAATACGGAATTCAAAGATGTGTGGACTTATAATTACAGCATAACTTCACATTAAATTACTGAAAATCTATTGAAATACTAAACGCAAGTATTCAGTCAGTTTTCATGTGATGCTGTCTGCAAGGCTTCGAAACCAATACTGCAAGTATTATTTGTTGAGGCTTTACTATATTTTTTCTGGGGTGTGGGTTTTGTTGTTGTTTGCCTTTTATCTTTTTGTTTTGGCTTGGTTTTTCTTTTTAGTTTGTTTGTTGTTTTTTTGCTTTGTTGTTGTTGTTGTTGTTTTCCTATGTAACGCTTGTGGCAAAAATGAATGAAATATTCCAGTACTTTCAATATATTCATCAACGACTTGGATGAGGGACTAGAGTGCACTGTCAGCAAGTTCGCTGATGACGCCAAGCTGGGAGGAGTGGCTGACGCCAGAAGGCTGTGCTTGCGGCCCCCACCAAACCAGGGACTCTTGCAGTGCATGGCAACAAATTGTTGGCCTCCCTACACTCAATAAAGGGACAATTTCGATTGTGACACAAATATTTCTGGTACAGTTATAAACCTAAATCGCAGAATCATTTTGGCTGGAAAAGACTCTCAAGATCATCGAGTCCAACCATAACCTAACTCTGGCACTATACCACGTCCCTAAGAATCTCATCTACACGTCTTTTAAACACCTCCAGGGATGGTGACTCAACCACTTCCCTGGGCAGCCTCTTCCAATGCTTGACAAGCCCTTCCGTGAGGAACATTTTCCCAATATCCGATCTAAACCTCCCCTGGCGCAACTTGAGAGGCCATTTCCTCTTGTCCTGTCACTTGCTACTTGGGAAAAAAGACCAACACCCTCCATGCTACAACCTCCTTTCAGGTAGTTGTAGAGAGCAATAAGGTCTCCC
>VWYH01006012.1:925245-983116 GCA_013399365.1 Pampusana beccarii
CCCTCATCCAGATCATTGATAGAGATATTAAACAGAACTGGCCCCGATACTGAGCCCTGGGGAACACCACTCGTGACTGGCCACCAGCTGGATTTGGCTCCGTTCACCACAACTCTTTGGGCCCGGCCCTCCAGCCAGTTCTTTATCCATCACAGAGTACACCCATCCAGCCATGAGCTGCCAGCTTCTCCAGGAGAATGCTGTGGGATACGGCGTCAAAGGCCCTACTGAAGTCTAAGTGTACAACACCTACAACCTTTCCCTCATCCACTAAGTTGGACATCTTGCCATAGAAGGAGATCAGATTGGTCAAGCAGGAAGTGTGCTGCTACTAAAAAAATTCTCTAGCAAACAATTTTGAACTGATCCTCAGTGATCACAGTTCATTTTGGTTCAGAAACAAGTAAGACAGACAGCAACTGTGAAATCTGTGAATGTGACTAACTTTACCTCCAGGATCTGGAAAGGATAGCTCTTCCCTAACACCATCACTAGCCCCTTTTGATGGCCAGAGGGTTGGAACAGCTCTCCTGTGAGGACAGGCTGAGAGGGCTGGGGTTGTTCAGCCTGGAGAAGACTCCAGGGAGACCCTATTGCAGCCTTTCATTACTTAAAAGGGGCCTATAAGAGAGATGGGGACAGATTTTTTAGCAGGGCCTGTTGCAATACAACAAGGAGCAAGGGTTTTAAACTAGGACAGGGTATATTTAGGCTAAATAAAAGGAATACATTTTTTATAAACGAGGGTGGTAAAAAACTGGCACAGGTTGCCCAGAGAGGTGGTAGATGCCCCATCCCTGGAGACATTCCAGGCCAGGCTGGACGGGTTTCTGAGCAACCTGATCTGGTTGAAGATGTCCCTGTTCACTGCTGGGGGGTTGGACTGGATGAGCTTTGAGGGTCCCTTCCAACCCAAACTATCCTATGATTCTATGAAACAAAGCAGTGTCACTCCTGCCAAGCATTCAGAGAGGAGAAGTTGATCCAGGTTCTGATTTTCACAGTAGCATTCCAGTCATCCACAAACACACGTATGCCTGTACCTGTAATGTAAATAGCCCACTTTCACAAGCGGTCTCTCAGCTATTGCCATTATTATTTATTTGACCACTTACTACTTGTGGCCATGGGTTTTAGTGCAAACCCAGTCTCAAATATCACCTAAAATTAAGGGTTCAGTTACTACATAAGGAAACTGTCAGGAGACAACTGTGTCACAACGACTGTACTTTTAACAGCCTCCTCTCACACAAGTCAGTGTAGTAAGTTGGACACTTGTGTCTGGCGACTGGCACGTACTGACCAAACAGTTGTATTCCAAAGCATTACAAAACTTTCCCTCTAGGAAGCATTTCCAGAAGGCGGAAGATGTTTCTACCCTGAGACTTGTTTGTTATTTTTACTAACACATTAATATCCTTTTCTACCCTATTCTCTACAAATTAATATCCCCCTGAGAAAGATTTCAGCTTTTACTTTTGAAATGGGGAAGGATGATGGCTTGGATGTAATGAACATGAATTAAGCTTTTTTTTTTTTTTTATCTGCTCACATCAGCATAAATCAAGGGAACAAAATTGTCCTGCAGGATCCACAACACAGAGGCCACAAAATGACTCCTTACATTAAATTCTTCATTTTGCTCTCCCCACCCATTTTTTAAACTTAAAGTAAACCAGAGCCACCAGTTCCAGCTCTCTCAATAGAATATCTTATTTGAAAACATTTATCATGCGTCTAACTGCTCTAAATGGAAAAAATCAGCAATCTTGTGTGGATCGGTCAACCCTAATCTTCCTTGAGAAGACTCCCATAAATTGTTACAAAAGTCTGTGTCATATATATTCCAAATCGTGGTTTATGAGCAGAGTGAGAAGCTGTAGACTAGAGAGGATAAATCCCAGGACTCCCGAAGAACAGTATAAACAAGAGCCAAGCTGAGAGCTGCCCTAATTAAGGAATTAAAGGAACCAAGCTTGTAAAGGTTGCGAAGTACAACAAAGGTTGTACTTATGCCAAATTCTCTGGCATACAGTCTTTGGTGACAGAGAAGGGCAAGGCAAAACATACCATTTCATGCGACTTCATTCACAACATCCTTTAACTACATTATTTATAATATTTAATAAACGATAAAGACTTGGTAAGGCTACTGCATATTCTTGGACTTCTGGGGAGACAACTGAGACTAGATGCAAAACCTAGCTTTGTGTTCTTTGACTCTTTCCTAAGATCTGCATAGAATACAGACAGTTAAACAAAAAAATATTTCACCCAGGCTCTGACAGAAATCAATGCAGACATTTCCAAAGGAACAACATAAAATCTTATTACAGCAGCAGTTCCCAGAGTTACAATACATGGTGCACCAGTGATCTCTCAAAATCCAAATCTTCTACTTACTTCCAAATGGATCAAAACAATCCCAAACTCTGAACCATACATTTTCACAGGATAATGCCATGGGAAATGCAATTAAGTTAAAGACTAGTATGATGACCATACCACACTTCAGAAAGCACTTAAACATATCTAGATTTCTCATATATTAGGTCATCAAAACTAACAAGGGTTCTATAGCTTTCAGTTCCAAGAAGGAGGTACTCCAGCATTTAATCAGTGATTTGTATGCACATTTATTTATTTGATTTACAAAACATAAATTAGTGCCTTAAACCTTGGCTCTGAGTATGCCAACATAAATTTCACTTCACAGTAGAATTCAGTGCAAAAACTGTTTCTTCCAGTACAAAATAAAATATTCCAACAGAATAAAAACAAAAAACAAAAAACCAAACCACAACAACACAAAAAAAAAAACAAAAACCACAAAAAACAACAAAACCCCAACAAAACAAAACAAAATAAAACCCCAAAACTTATCAAAACAAAAAACTAACAAAAACCCAAACAAACCAACCCAACAAAACAACAAAAAAACAACCAAACAAAAAACCCACAACAACAACAACAACAACACAAAACGCAAGTCCAGAACTAACAGCAAGACCCTTGGTGTTTTTGAAAGGTCCCTGCAAGGAAAAGCAATTTTTGCAGCATGCATAAAGGTGAACCAGTTCTAAGTACAGACCCAACCTCACCTCTCAAAGTCAGAATGGCAGAGCTCTCCAATACAGGATCTCACAGCTGGCACTCCTGCACTTCGCTACATCTTGGTTTCCCCGCAACCCACTACAAAGGGAAGAACTTGCTAAGTATTCTGCCAAGTTTTTCCCAAATTTCTTTTTTACTTTCTTCCAAACAAGAAACAAAAGTGTAAGACCTCCCAGGTGAAATGGACAGAACATGTTGAAGATCCATGCTGTAAACTATGCAAGAAAGGCAGAAGTGGTTCAGCCTGACTTACTATCAGATTATTTCATGCATTTATTTACCATCACAGAAAGGGATGCAAAGTAAGGCAACAGCGCATTCTTTCCTGTGGGCCAAAAAAGATTCTTAGCCTGGAACAAGAGTCGCAGAATTTGCTGAGTCAGCCATCACAAAACATCGACAGAGAAAACTGCAATAGGAATAAGTTGCCTATTTTAAAAACATTAAAAGACAATTTCTCAAGGTGCCCTTGCAAAGTCTCTTTAGAATGCTATACTTATCCTGCCACCTAAACATTGTGAAGTACAGGACATACGCTGAACATCCTTAAGGTACCAGTTCAGAAAAAGGAAATGTTACATAAAACAGCACTTTAAAAATTCCTTTTCTTCTCCTCAATGTGTGGGTATAATTTATGAAAAATTAATGAAATCTACTGAAAGACTTTAAGCTCTCAAGTATCACTTTCATCATATCTTAACTTACACCCAAGCTCTTTGCAATGTTTTAACAAACCTCTCAAAATTCCTTATAATGTGTCTGCTGTTATGTATATATTTGAAATTTACATTTTCAAATGTGTTTTCTACATATTTCAGTTAAGCCATCACCATGTGGTTTAGTTACTATTAGTACAGCATTAATCAATGTATGCAGAACTCCAATTCTAATATTAAAAATGTCAAACTCCTGCATTCAGAATCATGTGATCTTCAGCGGCAAAAGCAAAAGCTTTTACTTTGAATAAAAGTTGCACAAATACAAAAGGAACTTATTTAAGAGTTCTTCAATATTTACTGAAGAATGATTTGCTGTATCCAAATTATAGGGTTAATTGGTTTCACCTGCATCACCTTTCTGAGAGTAATGGACACGTGACTGGAAGCACCCCTAAGGTATATGTAAGGACTCACACAGCGTGAGTTTGTGATGCCAGTATTTAGGGAAAAGAAAAAAACTCTTTGCCTCGAAATTGAACATAGTTAACAGCTAGAAATAATAAAGACAAAATACAACTTTTGGATGCAACCCCTGCAGAGTCAACATTTTTTATCATATTTTTTAAAGAATGCTTTTTAATGGCTATGTACCTACTATGGAAGTTAAAGCTGGAAATAGGTGCAAATACAGTTTAAGCTTTTCCTTATCGCTCTTCTAGTCTTATCCTAACTCTGGACAGAACCAACCTCTTCGTGGTAACTCCAAAAAACAGAAAGGCCACTTAAGTTTCTATTAAAAGCAAGTAACTTCAAGAGCGAAATTGAGAATTGGTAGTCGAAGCCAGCGTGCAAGCAGTCGGTGTTCCTCTCCTCGTCATCTTTTCCCTGCTGTACGAGCAGATGGAAGAGGAGCGGAGAGGGTGTCTGTAGTTCTGTGCTTCAGCAGAAATACCTGTGTTCAGGTGTTCACTGACTGCTCAGTTAGGCTTGTCGTACTCAACTAGTCCTTGTAGCAGCTTACTTTAACAACACAGCAAAACCAAAGGCACCATTCAAGATCTAAACCACTATCTTTCACTTGGTGTCTCAGTTCAGAAACACAAAGGAATTCATTTAAAGGGAAAAGCCTACCTACCTCATGAGAGACCAAACCTTAAAGTTTCAATAAAAGCACCGAGGTGTCAATGTAACAACAAAAAAACCCCAAAAAACCCCAAACCCAGAAAAACCCAACCAACCTTCTCACACAGGAAAATACATAGGCGATTCTTCAAATGTTGTATAAATACCCAATACAGTTAAAAGAATGCACAAATATACTCGCAGATTAGGAATGCTTTCCTTAACCAAACTTAAATGTATACAATTATATATGCATTTTTAAATTTTGTAAGTGTGTAAGTTAATGCCTAAGACCTGTCTTGAGCAATGTGAAAATATACTTGCTACCTTCACACAAACAAGTCTAGTTTTCACAAACCAACAGCAATAAAATATACATTGAATTTTTTACTGACTCAAAACAATCAAAAATTTTTTAAAAACCCAAAAAAATCTGCTGGTTTTTAACACGATAAATTGTTTTTAATTGTTTTAAATTGTCATTTTGATTTATAATACGAATCTCAAAACTTTCTCTAAGTACCGAAACTAATTTTGACTTTTTTATGTCTACTTGAACAGAAATAATTTTCAGAATTCAGTGTGAAATTATCAAAATTGCTTTCATTGTTCTGAAACTACATTTCTACAAATAAATTATCGAGAAGCTCCTCAACTACCAAATTCTAATAACTGCCATCCTAAATCTGCATGTGTTAAAGGAACTAACACTTCTTATACTACAGTTCACATAGGAATTAAGTAAAAATATTTTCCACACTGACATCTAGTGAAGTCTTGCAGTAAGAAGAAAAAAACCTATTCTAATGCTTTCCATTTTCAGAGAGCATTTCATCATCAAATTACCTATATTTTAGGTTACTAGAATTAGCAACACATTGGTACATCATGCACTATTTTATCTTGAAAGATATTTTGCCACTATTTTAAATAAACAACACGCTTACCTGCCAAAGGCTGAGACATTCTGATAGCGCATTAGAGAACGTTATAATGATAAGATCTGGTGTAATTCAACTTACAACGCGAGTAGGAAAGTTACTGTTTCCCTATTATGCCAGATGTACAGGCTAAACATCCAACACTGACAAAACAATTCTACTAAATTCAGCGGGAACTATGAATGCGAAATACTTTAATTCATACATTTTAGATATTGATAAGAAAAGTCATCTCTCTTCTCTGTGCAGTACCCAGAAAGCTTGTAATCCTACGTTCTATCTGTAGTCAATGGAGAAAGAGAGGTTCCTCTGGGAATACCTAAATTAGTCTCCTGCTCTGAATCATCCCAGAGCTTAGGCCCGGAGGCTTTATGAACAGCACACAAGTGGAGGGACTGCCAGGGAGAGCCTGTGAATTTCTTGACCCCACAGCTGCCCCTCTGCTCACACAGGACAATGTACCAAACACCATCTCAGACACCTTCCACCCTCCCTGAGCTCTGCTCTGGGGAGACAAGGCGCTATGGTGTAACAACTACAACGTTACTCCCAGCACTCATTAAGGTTCTAAGGGCAAAGCCTCATTCTTATGCTTCATCTAAAAAAGGCAGTTAAGTACCACCTGACATAACATACAGGAGGTTCAGTGCTGACTCTGGGAAAAACTTATCACCTACTGAATCACAAGTAAACCTATAAACGCCTTCTGCAGTGACAAATATTTGAAGAGACAGATTATGCATTTTCCCCTCTCATTAGTGGTTGTACTCCAGATCTGAGTTTGGGCTCTGCTTTTTCAGACTGCCGCATTGCTGTAGTTTACAATACAACCAATTGATTTGGGTGTTTCTAGCATCAAAACGCTAAGGAGAAGAAAGGGAAGGTCCATTTAGACAGAGATCATGCTCAAAACAGAAACATTCTGGGGCAAAGGGTTTTCAGTGCTTTCTTGGTAAAAGCCATAGTGATCTACAAGTCCAGAAGTACAGAAAATGCTGATCTAGGGACTGGGACACCACTACTTCTGTTTGAGCTTCAACCTGCTGACACCATGGCTATTGCCTTCACCAGATGAGTCTGGAAAGCTACATGTTTTCTGGTGCTTGAGTGAGGTGAGGGGAAAACCAGCTGGATATTGAATTATATTTTGGCTAAAAGCTGCCTGAAGCTAAATTATACACTTGTAATCACTTCAATTGCAAGGCAAAAATACTAGTAATTAATTGTGGCAATGTGACAGGATTTAAAGCAACCAAACAGAATTCTTGGTAGTATATAAAATGTATAAAATCTGAAAGCTGTCAACATTTTCTGTACTGAAATTAGTTCCACTTGCAACGGCATCAGAATGAGTTTCTCTAATTAATAACCTCCTCTTCATCTGAATCTAATCTTGACAACAGAAACACCATCAAGAATCATGAAAAAAAGGCTTCTGTTTAAAACAAGGAACTCTTAATACTTGCACTCTATTTTGTATTTCATCCCAGAGAAACTCAATAATCTGAGTGAAATCTGGCAGATGTCCAGGTTTCTCCAGATACAGCCCTTTTTTTCCCCACACACAAATTGTGACCTGGGAAAAAAAAAAAAAAAAAAGACAAGTTTGGCCATTTGTTTGGAATTTCCCGATGCTGGGCAGCATAGCAGCATAGGCAGGTAGTAGGTCTAATGCGGCTGCTTGATGCTTGGAAATCCTAAACAATGTACATTCACTGGGACTTTTGTGCACCTGAAAAAGAGTTCTCTTGCGTGCAGAACACGCCTAGCATGCTCCCTCTACTGAGTAGTCCTGAGCAAGACATGCCACATAGGATTCAAATTCTGTCCTAAATTTCCTGGACCTGAGAGCCCTCACATGAGGCACTGACTCTAAGGCAAACTTCTAAGTGCACCCACAACTTGCATACACATCTGAGAAAGCTGGAACACCACACAGGGTCACCAAGGTATCTACTAGTTTAAGACAGGTAAATAGCAATGGGTACATACGTGTTAGTACAAATATGCGAAGACTCAGAACTAGATTTACAGGGGCCTAGCATCTGGCTGCACAGCAAAATCCACAGCCTGAATTACATTTCTGGAATAATGAAAAAAAAGAGAGAAAATATTTAAATGCTTAGAAAGGGGATACACACTGGGCAGCAATTAGAGCAGCAGTAACTACAGACAGACAAGAGGAAAGGCTGAAGAGTTTGTAAGGACTAGACAACGTATCCTGAGACTCAAGAAGATACCTCCTTCCAGTTAGGATTCATAACCTTTAGCCATCTCAGAGTGAGGTGGACCAGGTTTTCTTTCTTTGTTTCAAAGAAAAAGAATAACTCCCTCATTTCTGAGAAAGAACAATGCCTTGATGAAAGGGGGCGGAGGGGCAGCTTCAAGATGTTTAATATTGAATACTCATTTGATAAAAATACAAAAATTCTCAATGGCATAGGAATTAAAAACCAGGTTTCCCTTACTTCACTTGTATAATCTAGGGCACAACCACATTTTTTCCCCTCATTCTTCCAGTTTCTTGACTACACCATACAGAAAGGAGTTTCAAAAAGGAAAGCTGGTAATGCCTGTAGCTCCAGGCAATCTATGAATTTAGGGTTACTGCATGTTGCCCAGAGAAAGGAGATGTGCCTTGAAACTCTCACCCACAGCCTGGGTACCTGCCCTTTGGCTGAACCACCCGGTCCCGGGAAGCAGCATCCCCATTTCTGCAGCCACCGTGTGGGAAGCCTCACCAGTCCTACACAACAGTTGACTTAGCAGCACTCACATCTCAGCTGACACAGATTGAGGAACATCTATTTAACGAAGCCTAAAAGATTTTCTATATATTTAACAGATGCCAAGCTATGCAGCACCATGAAAACGAAGTTACCATGCAGCACCATGAAAACTAAGCTACCAGAGAGCTTGGCCAAAAGCAGAATTTTAGGCACACAAAGGATCTTGAGTCCAAAAGTGATACACATCCAGGTTGCTGCAGAATGGAAGTTTTAAGAATCAAAGCCTTAGATCTAGACATATATGAATCCCCTGAAATTTTAAATCAATTTTTCCAATCTTCATAAAAAGCACAAGACCTCTCTGCCTCACAGAGACATGCCATTTCTGATTCAATGGTGTTTATTAATGTATTCTACACACAGGATATAACGTGACATCCTGGTGTGGATGGCAGAAAAAATCCACAATTTTTACAGTAGCAGTAACCACTGCATACGTGGAAACTGACGGGTAAGGGCTTTCTTCGTTTAAAAAAAAGAAAAAAAAATAGTGACAAGTATTCAGTGAAACACTTTGCCATGGAAACCCTGAATATTATCATTTAGGGGCTCTGGCCAAACTCAGTATAATTAACAATAGATTTTCATATTCATTGCCAAAGAAATTAGGCTGGCACAATATTACAAGATTGAAACTAAATATTAATTTAAAAAACAGATATTACAAAGTTAAAAATTGGTACAGCTCTAATTCTTCATCAGTGACCACACATATTACCAAAATAATATTTGTATTACTGTTATTAACATCATCACATCCAGATTTAGTGAGACTGTCCCAACTTTTAACAACCATGCTGTGATTTTGAGAGCCCATACCTGCTTTGGGTTATTAAGATAAGTCTTCTGGTCTTGACAGTCTCCTGGTTTCATCAGAACAGGCTGGATGGCCTTGGTCTCATTTTTTTCCACTTGATACAAGATGGTAAGTGTGGGCAGGTGTGGGCAATACCTCAGCTCCAGGTTGTTCTACAGCTGTTTGTGGTGATGATAAGCAGTAGGTCTAGGTGGATCCCACCACTGGAAACCATTCAAAAGCATATACACAGCGTCAGCCTCAGAATGAGGCAACAAAAAAATCTTACTGATTCTGTATTTGTCTTTTGCAGAAAAATGGTGGTTGATATGCTAAATGGAAAGGATGTCTGGGAAAAAAAAAAAAGTACACCTGCCTGGTATAATTGCAAATTCAGTAAGCAGCTTTTTAGAGACAAAGTGGGGAAGTCATCTAAGCTCGGGCAAAACAGATTAGTTTTTCCTGAAATCAATAGAAAAACATGAACCCACCACTAACAGTTGAACCTCAAAATCTTCAAGAATAGCACAGATAAAGAGCTCATTTCCATGCAGTCCCTCTGGACTGAATGGAAAAAAGAAAGAAAACTGATGTCTGGTACTACCACAATACAGAGTACGTAAAGCTCGGCTACCCTTTCATTTCTGTGTCATATTGCAGGATGGAAATTACTACCTTGGATGATTCTGAACCACGGTCAAGAGATATAACAAGTTCCAAATTCCCCCTGCCAACAAAGACACCATAAGGGCACCTGCTTAGCCATCAATCAGGAGCTAGGCTGCCTCACTTAACATCCAATTCTAAAACCCTCTACAAAGCAGGCTATGCTTGAAAGCAAGGTCTGCTTTAATTTAGTAAAATGCACTTCATTACATAAAAGACTGACAAAGATTTTTTTTTTCCTCCTATAAGCAATCATAAATGTATGCCTCTCACATTCTCTAAAGCACCAAACAACATTTCAGTGTATTATTTTCTTAATTTTTGAGGACCTAAGGCCAAGCTCATTAATGAATTGAGTCTTTGAAAAATCAACTAAATCTACTTACACAAAGAAATTAGCCAAAGTTTGTCTCCATTAGACTTGAGACTCAGGCCAACCTGACCTGCCTAAGGAAAAAAAAGGAGAAAATAATCACCAACATCAATTCCTTGCCACACTGTGCTTGTATAATTAGCTTACTGAAACCAATTAAACACACAAAGATGCATTTATAAATAAATGCTAAAAGGCCAGATGAGAAGACTTAATTATTCTTCCAAGTTCAGTAACAGATGCTAAAATGACTCCATGTTCCTTTGCAGACAAGTTTAGAAAGGGTACCTTTCCAATTAAAAAAATTCCACCAGACACCAATTAAAGATATTTTGATTTGATTTTGTTCACACTCAAATTAAACAGGATCTTTTTAATACAACCTCCTACGAAATCATGGAGGAAACTCTCTAGAATCACATAACACTTCAAACACAAACAACAGATTAAATAAGGGTTCCTCTGCCTTCGAGCCATCTGCTAGTTTGCCAGGGAAGCTGCAGGGAAAGCATATTTAGGGCCGGCTTCATCTCACCTGATTTGAGCCATCTACACCAGGGGTATCAAACTAATTTTCAGACCTTTGATTTGAAGCATAAAGTCTCTATTTAGGCTCCCCCTACAGTCAGCTGAATAGAGAACAGCATTTCTAGAGAAAACTAATCCCACTTTAAGATAAGTGCCCAAAAACCTAACTCATCTGCACCTGAAGTTAGACAGAGGTTTATCTCACCTACCATTCCCTGGTCAAATTAAATACCATACACTAAGGATGGTACTCATCTCACTGAAATGTGGTAATAACACAGTGCCAAGCTCAATCTCTCTACTTTTCTGTTGGTCAAAAGAGAACATCTTTCTCAAGCATCTATTTTAAAATTTCCCTCTCAAACCATCTATATGGGCTGCCTGGATAGCTGCCTCAAACCAGGCATTTCATTTAAGACAACAGCAACATGAGCAAGATGAATCCCTGACTCAGTGCACAGCACCACAAACATACATTTAGATTTAGCTGAGCAGATATTGAGTGTTTAAATTTTACTTCCTTAACTCGAACGATACAATTAAACTATTTAGAGTATTTTTAGTAATAACAGCATCAATTTACATTGACCTTAGCACTTGTAGGAGGTGTTGGCACACCAGGAAATCTAAAGGATGAGTCTAAATCCATTTGGAGCAAAATCAAGCAGAAAGCCGGCAGAACACAGAAGATAACGGAGTGCATGGAATGAGCTGGGCTGGCAGCAATTGCGTTAGGTCCATCAGTTGGCATTAGAACAACCTACACCAGCATGTGCTTTGCCAGCCCTGTCCAATGACTTGGCCTATCTAGATTTCCCCTTGAAATAGTGAAGTCAGTCAAGCTTTGGGCGAACTTATGATCTTTGGGAACACCAAGGTGTAATATGATTTCAAACATGGAAGCTTATCCATTATGAACTGCAATGAAAAGTCAGTTGAACAATTTGGGGCAGAAAGGAAAATAAACACCTTTACATCCAGCTATAAATACTGTTTTCTATCTCAGTTAAATTCTTAGTATCTTTGATAGCTTTGCAAATAGAGCAAATACTGTTTTCTAACTCAGATGCAGGTCCTCAAATAAGATAAACAAGACAGCTTCCAGTAAAGTAGCTCTATCTAGCACTAGTAGCTCGCAATATGTTTAATGATGAGGACAATCTGCTGACATTCCACAACCATAAGTAAAAAATAGCATTATTTGTAATTTTAAATGCTACAGACATATTCATAAGTTTAGGTGATTCTGTTTTAAAATTTTCAGCTCACATGAAATACGTTACTTAAAGGAAGAAAGTGATGTGACATATAGAAACATGACAGATTGTTCAGAAACCATACTAACTTCACAGTAATCTTTAAAATTACACTTAATTCTGTAATTAATCTTTTTTTGGGGAAAAAAANAAACTTCTGCTTAGGCACAGAAATCCTATAAATCCTATGCAAATTGAGTTAACAGGCAGGTAAAATAGAAGCAATAACCAACAGATAATTTTAGTTGTAATACTTCAGGACAAGTTTATGTGTGCAAACCCTGCAGACATACCTGAGCTAGTTTCCATAATAATGGCAATATTAATGTGCCAGCCAGAAACACAGCATAGTCTTGTCCAATCACTCACAAATTTATTCCCCTTTCTGGGTGAATGTTGCAACATCACTTAAACACAATGCTGCTGCAGTTGTTACCATCTCAATGGTTAAAACCAAACTGTAGTACGTCTGTGAACTAGAGTAATGTTTCAACAGCAACATAAAAGCATTCTAACAGGCAGATATCACTTCTCAACTATCCACTTATGAGAAAATGCTGGACTGACTTCCTGGACCTTACTGAAGCAAAAGCCAGTTACGTTCGCCCCTGATATGAAGGCCTCATGGAAACTGGTCAATTCTCTGCTTCTGTTTCCTCCTGAACTATTTCACCCTGACCCAAAACACTTGAATTAATGGATCTCACCTGAAGAAATGTTTTTTAAAATACTCACTTGAATTTAAATAATGCCTTTTATTTGAATTAATTAACTTTCCTGTTCCCTGTGTAAAGTAGAGCAGCGTTAATTATCTCCTTTCTACAGACTGAGGAAGTGAGACTCACTAAGATTCCATGACTTGCTCACAGGCAGAGAGGAGATCTGTGATAGAGGAGAGAACTGAATCAAGAACGTGAACAAGATGGAAAGAAGATTTCCAATGAGATCCATTGAAGTTATTTAAATCACATGCTGCTGTGGGTCCCCTGACACCTGTTGTGAGCTTCAAGACACAATGTTAATGGACAACACCAGGGAACCCCCAACAATATTCTAAAACTGTAATAGTGAGTATAACCAACCAGTCAACACACTTAAATCACTATCAAACCCAATTATGAGAAAAGCTGTAAGTCAGTAAAATGTCAGCATCATAACTCAACATATTAGCTTTCTTTTCTCTTCCACTCCTCATTCTTTTCTTCCTCAAAGGACAGCAAGGCTTCCAGGATAACCCTCTATGCACTATACGAACTCTTCTTCCTAACTCTGAGGTCTGGGATTATAAAAGAAAGCTGAGATCCTCGCAGTTACATAATTTCATGAGTTAGGACTTCAAGACACCAAGTAAAAGCAATAAATGAGAATTGACAATTGCAACACTAGCACCTTGCAGGTGTCTATAAGCAATGTCTCATGAGTAATTACATACCAGTCAATTGGTCAAAAAGCTTAAGTGAGGAGCTCAAAACACTGCCATTCCCTTTCCAGGAATTTTAAAGGCAATCTACTCAGTCTGCAGCAAGCAAGCTTTACGCTCCTACACACTTACTGATCAGTGTGCTTCATACCACCACCATCGCTCCTTTTATAATCTCTCCGGGTTTAGTTTTATTGCTAATAGAGGACAACGTTCTGAAAGAATAGGTCAAGTATTTTCATTTTCACTTTGATTTTAACTCCTGGAGTGTCATGCAATGGTCATACATATTTTAACACACAACAGTTGATTCAATAGTAAAATTCATAGAAGAAAAGATTGAACTTCAGTCCTTTTGACTCTTCACACACTTCTACTTTCTGCCTCAGAAAGACAGAATCATCATTATTCTCATTTCTTAAGATTCTATTTTTGGGGTGCACTCATTTGCATAGGACAAATGAAAATTGAACATGATCTACATAGTTTGTAAACACTAAAGAGGTCAGTATAGTAACACTGTCTACCTAATCCACAGCAGGAACTATTTGCAGATTTCAAAGGCTAATTGATGTTTCGTTTCCTGCCAAAATGACCCAGCTTTCCTAGAAGTGCTTCTGCTGCATGTTACCCCGGTAGAACTTGCTCACTCCTATTCCTCCCCATACACTGAGAACCTGCCTCACAAGAATACTTCTTCAACAAAGCCATTGTGGAGTTTACAAACTCTATTCTACTAGTCCAAATGTTTTGCTGACAGGCTGAAAAGCCTAGATTTTCCCAGATAGTTAAGACGTTGCTTCTCTTCAACACTCCGCAGTAACTATCAGCCAATAGTACAGATCATTCCACATGTCCAAGATTCTTATATCCAAAATGAGATTTGAATCAGCAAGTCTCTACAATGCTTGAATGACAACAATGGGCACACAGTAAATAAAAATTATTATTACATACTTGAAAGGAAACATTTTCTGTATATTTAATAGAAGTCACATTTTCTGTAAAAAAACTCCTTAAACAAGCATCTCTATTCAATTAAACACACAACAAAAAGACAAAGAAAGGGCCTAGTTTTCCATTTGAGAATAAAGGTGTTTGGAACAATGCCTATAGAAGTCTACTCATCTCTTCTCATTAATTCCACATTATTTTCTCATAAGCATACCTGGTTTTCTATAACCAATTTTAATTTGCATAAATTCTTCCCAGAAAAGGAACAATTACCTAATCTAATGATTTCTCCATTAATGGACATTTCAGCAACAATAGATACTGGAGAGACGCCTGATTAGTTTCAGAAGATTCTGACTAGCATAAACAGGCATTTACATCAATAAGAGTCTCAGCGTAAGTTGACTTTAAAAGCAGAACATTCAGTGTGCTGAGGGAATCTGCCTGATTTAAGTATTCTGAGCAAATTAAGGTGTAACCAAAACGTTTTTTTGCTTTTGCAAGAGATGGGCACATATAAAGCCCTGAGATCCAAAGATGCTATACTAAATTGATAAAATATCTGTTCTTGAGACGCTTATAGCCCCTCTCCAGCTGCACCTCTAGGCTCTGTCTCTGTCCTGCACATCAGCTGAGCATTAGCCCAAGATCCAAAGCCACAGCCCAAATGAGCAAGAGGACAGGATTCCTTTTACAGCCCCTTCCCAGCCCCACTCCAGCTGCAGCTCCAGGCTCTGTCTCTTTCCCAATCCCAATCCGAGCCCCAGCCCAATGCATCACCACCAAACCACACTCCCTCTGCAAAGTCCAAACCACCTTTTTCTCTTGAATTTTAATTCCTTTATCCAGGAACCTTCTTCAAAAGCCGGGTTGACGTTACTAACATAGGCATTACCACTAACGAAGATTTTGCTTATTAAGCCACAAGAATACAAAAAGAAAGTGGCAGTTAACCCCTTAGTGACAGAAACAGAGACACTAGTTCTACTGTAACACTTCCTTCAAAATATCACTGTCAACTGAGAACTCATTTAATAATGTGGTTTCCCTCTCAGCACAATGAGAATGCTTAGTCTGAAAAAGGAAAAGCACAAATACTTTTGAAGAGAAGGAATCACAGTTTAGCATCTGAAATGTAGTAGTGACGCACCACAAAACAATCATCTAAGTTCTCTCTACCTAGGAGCTGAATTAGCAAGAAAACATGTTTAGGCGTCATGCTTACAGAAGGGGGCATACTATAGTTTGCACATCTTTAAAATATAATCAAAAAAGACGGGCACTCAGGTATTACAAATCCTAGCCCACTTTTGGATGGGTTGCTTCACTTTTTGCAACCTCCATTTCTTCAGCAGAAACATCAAAATAATAATCATGCCTTTTCTGACAGTAAGGCTATGAAGCTTAATTCATTTAAATTATGTGAAAGGCCTTTGAACTCCTTGTATCAAAAGTGTTAATTAATTAATCATTGTTATTATTCCAAATGAGCAACTGTAACAAAATATCCTATTTATTATTGCCTATTGCAATTTGCATGTAACTGCTCAACCCCCAAAAGCAGCACTTGTCCCAGTTCTGATAAGGATTTACGCTAGTCAAAGTGTGTTATATGAGAAAAGCATCTTCTACTTCAACACAAAAACATTTTAACCAGTGACAAATTAAGCAGATGTTATGATTATCAGGATTTTAAATAACGTTTTAAAATTACTTAGATTAATGTTATTTTCCTGAGTTTCATGTACATTTTAGAGTAGGTTTGTTCTCTTTATCAGTTAAAATACATTCTAATCTCTTTTGATGTCCTATTTGATGAACTAGAATGCTTCTTAATTCTGTTTTTATGGACATAGAAACAGAAACTAATGGAACACATTGCTTTGATTTGTCTGTCTACAAACAAGCCCAAAGTTGATGTTGCTAGTTCTTATCCAGTACTGCACTGTTCTTTATTGAAATTCCATCTATTCCTTAATAAGATAACAACGAAAAACACAAAAGAGATGCTGCAGAATTAAGTAATACTGGTCAGAGAAGAATTCAGATGTCCTCTTTTAGCTTTTCAGAGATTAAGAACTCCAGGGTGTAGTAGCTTCCCCTCAGAGCTTTCACGTACTACTGTCTAATTCAATGATGTTTCACTTGATTAGAAATACTGGAACAAGAAGCCACATAAATCTGAATGAGCACAACTATTACCAGGCTTTATCCCTGGTCTCCAGTCACAGTGCAGATCACGGAGGCCAAATGTAATTCGTCGAGTACGAATCTGACCAAAAAACTGACAGAAACACAACAGGCAAATTGTTGCCCCTATTGTGATCCCCATCTGGTTGGACAAAAACTTAAAAGGCCTCAACTAGTCCTAAAAGCTCAGGACTGATAGAAAATAACTACCCATAAGACAGCACTGAGAAAACATCTGTAAGGTTACTCTCACCTGTCTATGGGCTATATCAAACACAAGACTGAGCGGGACTGGACTACATGGTACTTCAAAGACCACAGTTAGGTGCGCAACACAAGGAACAGTGAAGAATTACTAAAGTAATGTAGATATCCCACAACAAGTCTCTAAGACAAAGCACGGGGGTCTCCAAACTCTCAGAGCTCAAGATCTCAAAGATTTGACCACAGTAGAAAGCCACAGTGTCCAGAGTCTTACACAAACATTTTTTTATATAAACTGCCATATAGTCTTCAAAAAAGCTTCATGTCATCTGCAAGTCAGCAGCACTGAGACCAGAAAGCTTCTGTGCATTGCAATGGTAGACTTGCATATTATAATACAAAGCTAGGTAAAGCAGCCCAATATTGCTGAACTGACATACTGTTTTCAGATTATTTCATATGCAATTTGGAACTAGTGTTACACTTGGAGGTATAGGCAAGCTATTTCCCTCATTCAGAAGGTTTCCAGTTCATTTAAAGAAAGGTTTCTTCCATACAGTACATTCTGAGAGACTGAGTAAAGATTAGCTTGTTTCTTTCACAGAGCTTGAAGAATAGGATGTTAAAGTTACCTGCTTATCTCTGTTAACACAAAGCCAAGCCCTGAAAAATATCTAACATTACATACTTGATGCTAAGTATTGTTTGAAAACAGAACCTTTTAAAATATCAATTTTCTTAGTCAGATATTAAATAGGGATTACCAGATATTATCAGATACAAAATCTTTGTAATAATCTCCTCCTAGATGTGCCACACTTCTTGCCCAGGAGTTAGAATTGCTACTTAAAATCAACCAAGGAAACAAATTTTTTCTATTATTTATGTTGATCTGTTTCACAGACAGTAAAAGGATTCATCATCATGTCAGCACCTTTATTGTTACCTACACTGGTCACTGCCTAAAAACCTCAGCTGTAGCCCAGGGTCCAGTGGTGAGTGAAATCCCCCATTTAAATAGTTTGCTTGTCTTAGCAATCCTTTAGAAGTCAGTACATACACAAAATGAAATGGAAAACTAAAGAAAACCATTTCAACTACCTTGCCATGTAGTTTGTGGACATCATATCTTATTTGAGCAAATTCACGAAGTCCAAAAGATCCTCCAACAAGATACAGCTGAAAAATAACAAAACGAAAACAGATACGTTAGGATAACCATGAAAAAGAACACTCTGCACAGTGACTCACAATTCATTTACCAAGGGCCCTACTGTTCTTCCAACAGAAACAATGGGAACTAAAGAAAATTATCAATCAGAAAATATATATAAGAAGGAGTATATGTAAAGTTGGAGCCTTCTTCCACTCTCTGGGCCTGGCTTTCACAAATTTCCTCCTTCATACAAAGACAGCTGCTTCATGATTCACACTGTCTAGGGACTTACTCTCCTCTTACTCCTGCTTTTTCCTCCCCATATGGCTTCCTGACATAACTGCAGCGGAGGAACCTTCACCTCACCACCACAGGTTTTCTTCTCATCATTTTCAGACTCCATGTGGAAGTGACAATGCCACATCGACTTACTCTGGTGTCTCTGGGTAAGAGTTCTAGTTAAGCTTCTGAACAGGCCAGCTGATTGGAGCTGTGGTTCAATGATACATTATCACAGAGGCTAAGAAATCATATCCAGCACACCTGCACTTCTATTATTGCTTCCTTAGTTGCCTTGCAATTCCCTCCACACCCGTGAAGCTTATGAACAAGGATAATAAAGGGAGAAATGGAGAGGGGGAGGTGTAAACCTTAATACTACATTAAAAAAATCATTATTCTTTCTTATAACAGAGGAAGGTCATAAAACTATGTATTTTTACCATTAAAAATGGACAGACCAACCAAAAGATCAAGTAATGTAAAGAAACACCATTAAGGACTTGAAAATTAGCTTAGAAATCTAGCTACTTTGTGGAAGAATCAGGCCTCTTGCTCCTGCTCTGACCTGACAGACTCTGTCTGCTGTTCTGTATTATGGCAGATGCACAGGATACCAAAAGGCTTCAAATCTACAGATGCACATCTAAGGAAGGTGGAAGCAAGAGGAAGCTCTAAAGACCTGAGTGGAAAACAAAACAGAACACCTACACCGCCCTATTTTATCACACCACATTGCTGTTACAGTCCTTCATTACTGGCTGTTGCTGCACTGGTAACTGTTTCCTACACAACACTGCCTGATTTCTTGCTACGTATTAGGTTTGCAGCAAACGTCTGTGTCCAAGAGTTGTTATAATTACGCTGCACAGGTAGTCAAAATTCATGTTCTTTCCAAAAAGTATGTTATCTGAACTTCTGGTCACTGAGGTCACAAAGTTGCAGGAATACACGATTTCCCACCAAGCAGGTAAAACTACTCACAGCCATGTGAACGCACTCCCAGCACAGACTTAGACACTGGTGTGTTACAGACTGGTACCCAGGAACCAGGCTCCGCAGCCTCTTTCTGGCCTGGCACTTTCAATAAACCTAAGAATCTAGCTGATAATTGGAAACAAATAGACCAAAATTTTGTGACACGAACATCCAACTGCTAGGCCACGGAACTCAGAAAATCATCACAGGGTAGCAAGTTCACTTTCAGTGACTAGAAATTTGACCTACTAGAAACTGGGTAGCACCACACTTGCATCATAATTGTTCAAGGAATTAATGATGCTCTTGCAAATACTGGATCATCAAAGCACACAGGAGAAAAAAAGGTATTGATATAAAGGAGAAAAAAAAAGAAGTCTTCCTCATGTGTCAGTACTTTGGTAAGAAAGATAGCAGGAAACTAAAGTATACACTAAAGTATATACAGAAGATTTGTCAGCTGAAAAGATGGTAAGACATAATGCTGAAAGTCTCAAGTAGCGGACTATAATTGAATTTTAATATGGTTGACACCCCAGCATAAATTTTCATTAGCTGATCTTCAACTCCTAACAAGTATTATGTTAATTAACAGCCAATGAGTTAACTTAACAAAAACTTTAAGTCCTAATGAACAGAAAACTTAAGTGCTATAGACAAGTTTGTGGCTGTTATGAACCACACCTTATATACTAGCATGTTGTCAAAGAGTGGCTATGGCAGGCAAAAGCAACTGCACTAGAAATGGTTCAGTACACAGCTGTTAAACTAGGCAGAAAGGGGCAATTACTTGTGACATCAATTAAAAATTAGTTTACCCAACAACAAACCTACAGGAAACATATACCATTATGAGACACAACATGAGCAAGAGGAAGACCTTTAACTGGCCTGTTTCTCATAACCCAACTATTATTTAACATAATGAAAACACACACTGTGGCTTACAAAGCCATGCTCCAAGCTAAGAAATAGATATTACATTATTCAGCTTTGATAATTTAAAACCATGTAATGTACACTGTAACTAAGGCAAATCAAGTAGCAGGTTGTTGCATGAAATAAGTCGTGCTACTCATTTTGTCTCATCACATCCTATCACTCATTTGACAGCAACCACCTGTTTTACAGTGCATTTTACAATTCCAGCTATACACATGGTAAAGAAATTGACGCACACACCCCTCTCAGTTCTGTTAGGCAGGTTTTGGCCTGAGATTGTAATTTTACTCACATCACCTTTATAAAAAACCCACTTGGTTTGTGAAGTACTTTTGCTCTTCATACTGCATAAGCAGTGTAACCAGCCTGGCAAGCTGGCACATCTTGCTTATCAGGCATTACCAGTATAGTTGCCTTTACACTTCCAGTGCTACAATGGTTGATTTATCTTACAACAGAACATCAGTTAGGCTGCATCCAAGTCAAAGCACACTTATGCTGTGAGAAATTACGAATGCCACTGAAATATTACAGAGTTAGGATGAAGAAGGTTAGATTAAGATTGAATAATTTTCGAAAGTACAGAATACACACAAAAATATAAATAATATGTTTACAAGTTTACTTGATCAATGTTCTAAAGAACCAAACACAATGTCCAAGACTTCATTGCAAAACCAGACCAGATTCAGTCATATTCAGCACATATCTAATCAACCAACAGCACATCAATAGTTAGCTGACATGAGCATGCCTTGCCTTCATCCACACAAGCAACACAAAGCTATGCAATTACATTTCTAAAAACTGTGTTCAAATGCCAATAAAAGAACATATAAACAAATTTATGCAACTATAATAACATCAAAAGTAGTAACGGACTCAGCAACTGACAATGCATTGAGTGGAAATATTAGTCTTGGTTTATGTGTTTCCTTTCTCTTTTTTGTGTTATGAGGGAAGAGGTCCTCACTACCTTCCTCTACATTAACTGTATTTAAAGGGAAGAATGCAACACATACATTTATAGTTTCCCAGTTTGTAAAATAGGGATAATCTCTAAATTCCTTGCAAAACACTCTTCAGCTAAAAAAGCACTACAATGGACAAATTTGCCTAACGTAAGCCAAGGGCAACAGCGAAGTCCAGTTATGTTCCATCCACTAGTCCAGACTTTATAAAAGAGATCATAGAAGCTATTCGGGATGCCATACTAATAAAACACGTTGGTAACATTCTAATGAAGTCAGGGTCAAGTTCACTCTCCAGTTAACTGAAAGGGGAAAAGTAATGCTATATGTAATGAAAACTAAGGTGTATTTTTATTCATCCCAGTTTTAGAATCATACAGATACTTAACTCACATCATAAAATGTTAAGGCATTGGCACCTGAAGAGTACTGAAGCTGGAAAGTTCACACATACCTTCATTCTTTCAGTGTGACCGAACTATTAATTTTATGTGCTTCAGAATGCGGAGCAAAAAACATTATTATCTAGTGAACATCATCTGTCTAGTTACTTTAATGCATTCAGCAGACTGATGAAATAACTTCTCACTTCTTCCTTTGCACCTACAGTTTACCTTAAGAAAGCAAAAATCATAAAACATACAAGTTAGCCAGCACTTAACACCAAAGCAAACAGTTTAACAGCATTGCTAGCACAACCCCCCATTAAAGATCTCACATTGGATTATTCCTTTATGTTTCAGTGAGTACACAAAAAAAAATCCCTACAATGTTGTAATGCAATTATGCATGCATGGAAGACTTGCATGTTCCAAAACAAAATGAAAGATAGGATGTGACATAAGAGCACCATCTGTCACATACACTCAGCAACCTCAATAAATGTTTTATGTAAAAAAACGACATAAAACTCTCTTTAATAACATACTTTACAAAATTCTATTGGTTCACTTCTCCGTTGGAAGGTATGTTACGCAATCCGCTACGGATGCCATCAGACTGATCCCTTGAACAGCATCTTAGGATGGGAAACTCTTGTATTTGTCACCAACTACAGTCGGATGGTCACTGAGGACTCATAACAGCAGAAGAACTTGGGACTTACAGCAGATCCCTACTTTTTTTAGTTTCCTGCATAATCTAAAACAGCCATCTTCAGTTCCCTGGGTTAAGAAAATAACAAGAAACTATTTATCTGGCAGCACCAGCAATTTGCCTTACTGCAAGTACCCTTGTTGTTAGAGAAAGCCAATCCTGCTATAGTACCAACTGTGAAAGCCAGATTACATTTGTCATAAATCCCTGAATTAAGCAAATCACAATATTTAGTGTGGACAACACAGATTATGCAGTGGTGGGAAATGTTATGATACATATCACTGGAGAAAAAGCACGATAATTTTCTAACCTCTTCTTCAAGACTGCTGCTGCAAAACCCTCCAGGTATTAATCAGGAGCTTCAAAAATACAACAGTTACATGAATTATTTTATTTTAGTTTGCAGCTATCATGGTAAAAAGGGGTTTGGGGTTTCCTTTTTAAAGAACTGTCCTATGTGCAGCACAACACTGGTGAAAGACGGCAATCTGACAGCCTACTAGACTGAAGTCTTTGTTTGTTCCCTAAATAAAGTACCAGGACAAACTGCCAGCCTCAGAAAAGACCCAGGCAAGTCATCTTAACCTGAAGCGCCCCCCTCTGCCAGCTCTAACTCTCCAGAGTTTGTTTCCCACAGCCATCCTAAGCCTTGGCTCTAATGCTGACTGCTGAGAAGAGAGAAAAACAGTGCAAATCCTTCTCAGAAACTTACTAAATCCTCTCCCCACCCTCCATGGGAGAAGAGGGTCTACCTTTTCTTCTTGTCTGCAACAAATGGAAATCCTTTAGTTCACATCAGAGGCCTCCTTTGGGGGAAAGCAAAAACCAAAATGATACATCCCTTCGTAGTTATTTCATTCAAAAGCACGACAAAGAGAATACACTGACTTAATACGTATACTAGAGATCACAAATTGCAGAAAGACTGCACCGCATTACATCCAAAACCAGATGAAATACGCAGTGGGTGGCCCCATGGACACCATGCTGGCAACCCAGGAGAGCAGCTGGTATCAAGTCAAGCCAGTTGTAACTGCCTGATAAAGCAAAAGAGTGTAGTTTTCACAGCATGGAGAACTCTGTGCAGAGTATTAAACTTGAGCCAAGGTATCAGGCTAATTGGCTCAAAATAGAGTATGTTAAAAGCAGTGATTTTGAAGATTGCAAATACGAATGGCTACAGGCCAAAATACAACATAAACTGTCCATATCCTTTCAAAAATATTACTCTGCGTCTTAGGAAGAAAATAAAACCTTTGTTTATTAAAATGTCCATTTCATAACAGGCTGGAAAGCACAGAAAACGCATTTAATAGAAACCAATCTAAGAACAATGCAGAAGAGACAGAAACCCATATGTTCCTCAGCATGAGCATTAGCAAAAAAGGGCCTTTTCAGCCACAACATTGTCATTTTGCATTACACAGATTGCTTGGGCTGGTCAGATGACAAGGGAATTTCATCAGCAGCTGCAGCTGTTGGAAAGCTAAGTGTGCCACGGTGGTCAAGCTGCACTTTCTCAACATCACCTTCTCTTCCTTCATAAGCTTCTAGAAGCCAAAATTTTGATTCCTTATTAAAACTATCATTCCCATCACTCACAGGTTCAAGTCTAGCCAAGGTTCACTACAACGAGAAACTGTTTAGGACTCATGGCAACCTGTGGGGTTCTTGTGATGGGTTAGGCCCAGCCCAACACAGCAATAAACTGAAACCTGCAGTCAAGAACATAAAAAGAAATCACTACTAGTCAAGCAATACTTCCCTATTGACAATGCTGGACAGGAGATGAAGATGAAATGTACTATAGAGTAAATATTAATTTTATATCTCTACCTTCAACACCTCTCAAAGAAGGTGAAGGCTTAGAACAAGACCAAACACATGAAGTGAAAACAGGCAAGTCTCTACTTGCGTTCCTGTTCTGTCGCTCAACACAGAACCCCAGCTTCCCCGAGTGTCAAATTAGTCCATTCTACCACATTTAAACAATGCAAACACACTCTCTATGTTTCAAAATGAAACAGAAGGGAAAATCTGGAGTACTAAAGAGCACCTATCTGTTTGTCTAACATTTATCTGGAAAATAGTACTCAAAAATTAAGAATCTAAAGAAAAGTTTAAGGTGTTGATGCAAAAGATGAGCCTGGAAATTTTAAGGCCTGACAGTCAACTGAAAGATGGAAGCCTGCTAATTCAGACTGCACAAACTGGAGTCCAGAAAAGCCCAATTAGCCTGAACATGCTGGCTTCCACTCCAGCACAAACAGTTCCAGGGGGTGGTTTTGTCTGGAACAGCTCCACACTCTGCTGTGGATTCCAACACATGCAGATGAACAAGAGATGCAAAGCAAAAGCGCAGCAGAAGTCAAAGACATATCTCATCATAAGGTTAGAGACCCAATATTTATCATACAAGTCACTGAAGCATAAAAGTGACACTCTGTGACTCCCTAACTGGGAGCAACCATTTTAAAATTCTAAAAACAGTTTTGTATTTATTGGCTTTCTAGGCTACAAATGTAATACTTGTGGACTTTTACAGGCAATCACAATTTATCTACACATATTAGAAGTCAGAATTCTCTTCTTGGGTAAATATTAACTTCTATTCATCTCTCAAAAGCATATTAACATTTAAATCAACTGTTCTGCATACGTCAAATCTTATTGTAAAGTTACATGTGGTAACTTTAATAAAAGTCCTGCAATTCAATATTGTGAATTGTTCAAGGTGACAATGTGAATGATGTCCATGTGATCTACATGTGTCCATGTGATCTTTTATGGCTGGATCCTCCAGAATCCATGGGAAAAAGTGTACCTTATATTCAGCATACCCCAGGACTCAGAATGCAGCAGCTTTTTATTATATGAATTAGGAATGTTGTATTTAAATAAATCTTTGGAAATGTAGTTATTTAAATACATTTAGATGATAAAAACATGGTAAAACATAGATTAAAAAATAGTAATATTTTCACTTCCAGTGCCTCACAGCACAACAAAACACCATTTCACAATATTTGCAAAACATTCCTGAGCATCAGCCATGGCTTCCAGATGACCCTGACTTCACCACTGAACAAAACTCACCCAGAGACATATAAATTCATATCCTGATGTCTGGGAAAGGTTTTCCATTTTGTTTTGTTCGTCAAAAAGGTTGAGAGACAGCGGACTCATTAACAAGGGCCTGAGACGCCACTGACTTTCTCTAATGGTGCTTGGGAGCACTGATCACATTGCTGAAGCATTGTTAAGGACTCTGTCTGAACTGACCTTTCTTCTTGTCCTGTACATGACATGCACTCTTAGCACCTCTTGATGAAGTGTATCAAAGTATCTTGCACTGTTTGAGGCAGCAGTGTAGATGGCAACATAGCACAGTCCATGTGCATGAACATTGATGGAAACAGATTCTACAAACATGTTCATCCACAGAAAAATCTTCCACAGTTTCAAGCCACCCCTATCTTCTCTTTGGCAACACTATGCACAGCATATAAAACACCAAAGACAAGATCCTGAAGGAGAAGGAGAAGCACAAGGAAAGTACTTGTAAAAGCATGGTCATTACAGAATGGTGGGGCCAGGGGGGAGCACAGAAAAATTAATAGAACTCAAAATCCACAGCCAGAGATAGAGAGGCTATTGCATCATGGTACAAATTTGAAACACAAATGCAAGTTTTCCAAAGTGGTGTGAGCATATGAAACGGTGTTTTTTAATGTGCGTTTTAAAACTCTTACTACTTTCCAATTTAAAAATCCAAATACGTTTTCTCAGTGATCTAGAATCACCATTTATACTTGTCTGAAAAAATTACTTCCAGCAACTTCAAACATTGTAATGGCACTACAGAAGTAACCTGACATGTTCAGTGTCTCATAAGAATGACACTTGATCCACTAGCTGTAATAAGATCCTTGTTCTCTCAAGATCTTACAGAAGCAACACAGCTGCGATAGGACATGGATAGATACATCCTTCTTGGTCAGGTAGAGTTGATTGTGGAATATAAAGCAGCAGTGACTGAAACTCTTCTTCTATAACAGACCCAAGTATCCTGAAGACTTGCAAGTTAAGCTTCACATAAGGAAAGGGTTCCCATCATCATGACAGGACACAAAGATGTCGATACAACTGACAAAGTTAACACAGCCCTCCATCATAACAGCAAATTTTACAGATACATCTGTAAGCTCACTGGAGTTCATCCCAACATCTACACAGATGTTACCATCTTTACCAGTGCTTCAGACTACTCACCCTGTAGCACTCAAGCTGTTAGGATATTCTGTGCCAGGTTACATCACTCCCTCCTGCACGCTTACTGTACTATGCCATGCGGAGATACTCTATTTGCGAAGTTTACATAGTTAAAGAAAAAATTCACAAAACAAGGTTTCCTGCAGGTTTAATTTCTACCCCCTAGAGTCTTGTTAGTGCTCACAAAGAAACAGTCTCATCTGCTGAGAAAGTATGACTGAAAACATGATTTACACATCTTACTCTGAAACCTGTTGTCAGTCTGAGGTTTAAAATCAACGAAGCAAACTCCCTCTGCACTGAAATATTCTAAGAGTCCCAGGCCCAAAAAAACAAAGAAAAATTATCAAGATAATTTACACTAAAACTAAAAAATATTTTTATTATATATTTGCGTGTGTGTGTTGTGTCTAATGAGACACTCACGGGTCTTTGAATTACAATCTCTTTAACTGTGGAGCCTTTAGAAAAAGTGGCACAGGGATTTTTCAGTCAAATATGCAGTGTGAGAAGATATGAAAGAAGATTTTTTTTAAAAAAAAAGAAAAGCAAATATGGTACTAATGAAAAATCCTGTACCTGTCTAGTGAAAAACCAGTGTACAGGATGCAAGAATTGATCAGAAACCTTTGACTTCAATATTATCTACAAAATCAGCAGAATTTAAAGGTTTACAAAGGCATGCCCTTTCTGATTCTGTGCATAGATTCAATGTCTTTCTGCTGTAATTGATCGTTTAGCACAATTCTATTCAGCTTCACAGATACTTTCAGTTCAATAGACAGCTGGGGAACTGACAAGAATTGCATGGATTTTCTTTTTTCTTACTCCTTGGGAAGCCTTTGGGCAGCAACACAGAAACATTCTGAAATATTCACAAGAGAGAATAATTTTAAGGCAGTGAGACATGAAACTCTAGAAAAAAATACAATAGAATATTTTTCTATATAATACTCTCTCTAGAGGAAAAGAGCTCTCGCAGTAACAGAAACTGAATGCAATTAGTACAAAGTCAAAGAAACCAGTCTCAAAACGTTCTGCTATGACCTCCGGCAAATCATGCAAAAACACTAGGGGGGCCAAAGGGACAACCATAGGTCTACCTTGGCCTTGGAAGCTGAAATCCTACCTCCAGCAGTGAAGCAGAACTGAGAACATCTACTCCATCACTGCCAGATGACTGTTTAGCTGCTTCTTAAAAACTTAAAGTATGTATCAGGGGTGCTCTATCCTGACAAAGCATATTTTCCTAACATCTGATCTGAAGCTCATTTGTTTGGGTATTCCTTTTCCAAGCGATGAAAACCAATTGCTGCTCTCAACATATGATGTACAGAACTTTGCAGAATTTTCTAAACTAAACTAAGTAAATTCTTTCAAGCATTCCTGAACAGTGGAATGCCTGGTGTATCTTTTACATTGCTCTCCTCTAGACTTCGCAGTTTATCTTCATCAGCTCTACAATGGCACCACAAAGTTGGAAAATTATTCCAGCTAAGGACTTTGAGTGGACTGGAAGAGTCCTCGTCCATGTTTTACTTACTTTTGACAAGTTTCTGTGTCTTATAATGACATTTCTGGTGTTTTCACAATATTACGGGCTTATGGTTTGAGGACAACCGTAACTACGACCTATCAACCCATCTAACTCAAACTCTTTCTGTTTATTTAGATGTACATATTATCAGACCAACACTGCTGCTGCAGTTTAAAATGCTTTGCAAAGCTAAAACAAGTCCATCACATAAGCAGCGTTTTAAAGAAAAACACCGAGGTGCATTTCCCTCACCTTTTAGTTGGGAATACGGTTAAGACCACGCTGTCAAATCCCCTCCCCGACCTCCAGAGGCCACCACGGGCCCTGCGGGCAGAGCTGGGCCCGCTGCTCCCCGCTCCTTTCCCCTCCTGGCCGGGGACACCCCCGGCCTGACAGCAGCACTGCCCGCCGGGCAACCACGGCCCGTCCCTCTCCGCTCCTGCCGCTGTCCCCCCGCGGTGTGCCGGCCCTCCGCAGACATCCAGGGCCCTGCCCTTAGGGGCCCAGCCCCGCGTCCCTCGGGCAGCGGCGGGACCGCCACCCCCGGAGCCCGCTCACCCCAGGGAGCCGCCGGGGCGGGGCCTGGCGCCGCACCGGCCCGGCCCGTCCCCAGGCCGCGCCTCCTCCCCGGTACCGGTGCCCACTCCCCGCCGTGCTCACCAACAGGGGGACCCCGAAGGTCATGGTGCGGCCCCGCCACAGCTTCCGCAGCCGCTCCATCCCCCGCCCTCCCCATAGGCCCCGGCGGCGCCTCCCGCCTCCGGCCCGGCCTCAGCGCTTCCGGCAGGGCGCGGGTCCCACCGCCACAGCAGCCCCCGCCGCCGCGGCAACGCGGCCGGGGAAGCTGGTTCCGCTGTGGTGTCGGTGTCCTGCTCTCCCTGCCGCGCTCCCGCGGGTGTTTGGCAGCCGGAGGCGGCTCGGGCGGAGCGGGCCGCAGCGTCCAGCCCGCCGGCAGCGCGGCCGGGCCCAGCGAGCTGCCAGCCGCAGCTGTTCGCCTGCTGAAATAATCCCCGTGAAACTGTACGGTCAGACTCGGGCAGCGAGCCCCGAGCTTTGCCTACTGCGGCCGACTTACAGTTATAAAGCGACAGGGTTCTTCTAGGTTATACACACACACACGTGTACCACAAAAGCTCTTCGAATTAATGAGCTTTTGTTGAATTTACACAACCCATGTGCTGGTACCAGACTGGGCTATGAATGGTTTTGTCCACCCCACTGGCTTTAATGAGGAGAAATGTTGGTTGGGGAGCTCGTCCCCAGCCACACCAGCTGTAACCAAGTTGTGTAAACCTTATGAAGCTTCCACCGTATCTATGGGAAGGATGGTGCTGGAGCCATGCTGTCACCTGCTCAAGCGTGCAGCCAGGATTTATGGCCAGGGGTGCCATTAACAGTGTGTGTGTGTGTGTTGAGAAATTCTCTGGCTCCGTGGCTGCCCAACCTGGGCTGCCCTGAAGTCCCTTCTGAGCTTTCTGCCACTGATTATTTCATCCATTACCTATGGCATGTGGAATGAAATCTCCGCACTCATTATTCTTCCTGGAAACTTTTTTTTGGTGCAAATGTGCTATTTTTGTTAAGTGTTTCTACCACACAGTAGCATTCTCATTTTTGGATCAGGGCTGCTGCACAATATGCTCTTATTCTTACTGTTGGTTATGTTTGGTACCTGTGAATGCCCATTCAGTAAAATCACAAAATATTGTATGAGTATACTGTAATGTAATTCCATCCATGAGTTGCAGTCCAGTTTACCTGTATCCCAGGACTGAAAATTCAAAGTTAGTCACTACAGCATAGTCCCCAATAGTGACGTGAAAGCACCATCCACAGAACTGTAGCAGCCCAGGCCTGAGCCTGAACTATCCTACTAAGATAAAATTCCCTTTGGATGTGTATCAGGGAGAAGAGTTCATCTTCACTAAGGCCACCTGTGAAGTCGCAGAAGTGAGAAAGCAACAAGAGACTACAGAGAAGACGACTCTCAAGATAACCCTGGGTCTGATGAGGAGCTCAGTGCTACCATGTGGCCAGGTGGTTTGCCACAGGAAGACACTCAGGAGAAGTTCCCTTCAAGAACCTCAAAGGCAAAAGAAAGATGATGTTTCTCCAGACAAGTCCATTTCAGCAGACAGAGGAAGAGCCTGCAGCGAATGGTTTGGAAAGAAACGAAGGCTCATGCTGTGCATAATGAAGGAAAATCCATGCAAGCATTGATAGCTTCCGCAGTATTGCCAGCAATGACAAGCATGCTCCTCCACCCATCAGCAAAGCAAAGATTGCCTTTTCTTGCTTGAGGAGCTCTAGGTACTGTAGTTTGGAGCCTAGAGCAGATTCAGCACTGCATATACCTACTTCATAAGAACTTCCAGCAACAGAGATTTATTTCACATATGTAGAGTTACTAGCCTCTGAGCATACTTATCTGTTTTGTGTTGAACATTTACAAAGACTTTGAAGTGAGAGGACTCAACTCAGATTCTTGACATTTTTCTGTGTTCTGAACTTCCTTTTGTGCTTCTGTGGGGTATTTGGTAAAAGGACTTGGCTTGGGTAAAGCAGACGCCAAAGGCAAAAATCTGCCACTCTGCAAAATCACAATCAAATTATGACTGGTTCAAATGACTGACTAGTTCACTGAATCTCAACAGAGCTAGGGATTTCACCTGCCCACACACACCAGAAAAGCCAGCCTGCAGAACAGAGGTCAGGGACACTTCTGAAAAGCGGCACAGAGAGGCTAATTACTTCTGCAACCTACACCTGGGATACCTTGGCAGGTCAGGAGATCAGGGCTAGAATGGCAGGAAACATTGCCATTTGGGATCAGTAAGCATGGAGGGCACCACTGGAGAGAAACATATGCAGCCTCTGCCATCTCCAGTAAGAGCTGAAGGCTGTGTTAATATTCACCTGATGGCTGACCAGAACTTAGCCAGCTGAATCTTTACTTTTAACAAGACAAGCCAGCTCAACACTGTGAAGCTGCATATGCAGTCCCTGCTAGATGTTGTAGGTGAGCACACATCTTTACTGAGGGTCACCTTCTGTAATTTTGAACTTTCCATCAAGGCTCATTGACTAAAGCAGTTATCAAGATTTGGCCAGTAGCCATGTCTTTCATTCTGTAGCCTGGTTCCCTAAGGAAAGAAGATGATTGCCATGATCATACTGTTTTCCTGACTGGTTATAACTTACCCCAATCACACTGGATTCGCAGAAACTTTTACAGCCTTTTCATAACAAAGCTGGCTACAGCAGCACTAACGGACAGTCTTACTCTGAGATTTAGAGCCATTGTCATTTGTTGCTGGTAGTAATTAAGCGTACCCTGCCATCAACTCAAACACCTCTCAAAATGCTTCCTGAGTCACGACACAGCCTTTCTACAACCCAAATCATTGCCCGATGGCAAGCACAGCAGGGGGAAAGTAGAACAAGGCACCTGCTGCCTCAAATCAAAGAGTAGTTTAAAATCATTTGTAAAAGGAAACACTGATGATTACTTCCTTTTGTCTTCTCCATTAATCACATCAAGGAATTGGTGGTGGTACTGCATCTAAGTTTTCTGAACATGTCAATAAGCCACCTCATATATACAAAATAAAATTAAAAGAAAATCAAACACATGTAATAAGAAGATAAGTTAACATCACAATCCAGTGGCCACTAACTTGTTCTGAGAGCCTGTCAAGCCAAGAGACAAATAAATAGAACTGAAGAATAAAAAAATAACAGCAGGAAATTACTGCTTCTTGAGAACCTCAATAACACAACAGCAACATGGGTCTGAATTCCAGAAATGCAAAGTCTCGGCTGGGAGCAATGAGAACAAGAGAACAAGTCTGTGTCCATCCCTGTGCTGTGCTGAGACTGGGATGAACTCATCACAGAGCACAGGCTCAGTGCTGGGCCACCAGCTCGCTGAGGCCCTCTGAAAGCACTGTTGTCCCCCTTTTAAAACTTTGTAGGAGTTTGAGAGATGTAGGCCTCAAATCACAGACTCAGGAAGAGGAAGCCAAATGACAAACAAAAATCAGTAAAAACAATCTCCTGAAATTAAGAGAGTTGCTATTATAGACACAGATGTGCTGAGGAGAGAGGCTATTACTTACCTCTTTCTTCTCACCCTAACTTTCCCCAGAAGCAGTTTGGTTTGTAACTCTAACATTCCAGCACTAGGCTAACCTCACCTTCAGTCTTACTGTCCCAGCTGAGTACATTCAGCTCTCTGCTAGTGACATAACCCACAGCTGCTGATGCCCATATGCAGATCTGGTGCCCTCACGTTCCAACTTTTAAAAGGCCACTAAAAGTTGTAATAATAATTTTGTAATAATTGGAAGGGTAAGAAGAATGCCTAAACAAACATGCTGTTTCAGAGATGAACAGCAAATTAGGTTTTTAAAATATCTTCATGTTTAATAATCTAAAATGCTGTTAAATTACAGAGATAAAGCTATTGTCAATATGTATTTTATTTCCACAGTGTCCCTTTGTTCTTGTCATTGTTGGTCAGTCACCTTGCATGGAGAGGGGTGGGGAGAAACACTTCTTAAAATCGGAATATGTTCTGGTTTTGATCTACAACAGAGGTTTGATGCCTCCGTGATGTGACCCCTACTGCCATAAACAGACATAGAAGTAGACAAACATCTGGGCTTTTTTGACATTGAGAGCTCGCACTAAGTCTTGTTCCCAATACTTCAAGCACATATTCATATCCCCAAGGATGCTGAATGTAGCTTTCTTGTCTGGGTTACCATTCAGCCAGTTAAGCATTTTTCGCTTTGTAAAATACTGTGACAGGGTTTTCCATGTGAAAACCTTTCCTCTGGAGCCCTAGTTCTCTCCTAGATGTAGTAGTAGTTCCAGTGACGAGGGTAATGGCTAGCTGGCTTTTGTCACGTCAGGAACTAGGTGTTTCTGGCTGCAGTTTCCCTGGCCTACACAAAAGCTCTGGAAAAGCCTCTTCTCACTTTCCTCCAGAGAAAGACCTAAAAAGAGATTTTAAAATTCACTGCACACAGTGTGCTGCTGGCTATTGGCAGGCACCCTGGGAACTCCAGACAAATGGAGCTTGTGCTGCTGGTTTAGGCTGCAATGACCATGACTGCAGGGGAATACAGAGTGCAACAGTACATTGTGTAACGTGGTTTCTGGGCAGTAGGATGGAGAACAGGATGGTAATCTTATTAAACATCCCTGGACAAGCCAGGGTAACCAAGATTGGTGCTGGACTGGATACCAGGAGCTGTAGCATTGCTCACAATCCAGTATTGGCTGTGAGTAGCCAAGGTTAATAAGAAACATGATTTCAGTACAGAATTTGGAGCAATTTGTCCAGAGAATGTAAATGAGAGGCATGTTGTAAAGGTTTTGTTGCCCAAAGATGCATAACTTCAGGAAGTGGTGGAGTGAGGCCCTCCTGTGAGTTATATTTCTGTCCAATAGATCTCTCCAAAGCCTCCAGCTTCATCATGAAGAGCGTGTACATGTAACAAACCATTAAGCACTGTCTATGCAGACATGGTGTACGTCATAGTCAAGATCTTCAGCCCCGAAAGCACAAACTTTTGTATACCTGAGCTAAAGAAACAGCTGGTTGGACTTCACATACTATTGCAACCAATACAAGGAAACAACCACCAATCTTAAGGGCTTGTAGTTCTTTCTGGGTGGAGGATGGAAACCCTTACTTAGTAGTAGCTATTGAGAACAGCATTTCTAAAATGGCAATCCCTTCTCGACATTGTGCCTGCTCCTTTTTCATCTTCCTTTGTGTAGCCAAAAGGAATTGTGAGGGAGAGAGGCAGCCTGGATTTCCCCTTTGATTCTCTCCTACATCTTCTGACTAGAACTCTAGTGAGGTAATAGAATGGAAGTGTTGACGTACTTGTCCTTTTCTCCTGCTCTGCTTTCTTGTCAGCTGTCAGAATGAGCATAAATACATCAGGACCAGACTTGTCAAGAGCCAGGCTGGAGAGGCCAGTGAGCCAGCTGTGCTCATTTTTCATGACACTGAAATAGTGCATACAATGGAAGGCACCATCGCGGCCCATGCATTGGAAGGGTCATCCATGCTTTCCTGATGTGGCCCTAAGATTCCCCCTCTGCCTCCAAAAAAGGAGGAGAAGTAAATAGGTTGACATTGTTTGGCTTCATCACTTATTTTTTACCTTCTTGGGCTGGCTCAAAAACAGGCTGGGGAAGAGTGGCTTAGGAGCCACGTTTTAGGTCTGTGAGTGCAGGAGGAAGAGCTGAAGGAAATACTGCCCTTCCCAACAGATTCTCTCTCCTCCTCCTTGTGCTCAGAAGGGCTATTCCCCCAAAGACAACCAGCAAATGTCAGCTAGGAGACAGATTCCTCGGAGAGTTCAGGGGAAAAAAAACAGAAACCAGGAACACTGCCTAGAATTAGGGGAACTGAGAGGGGGTCTGTGCCAGAAAAGCACCAATATGGTCAACGGTCACCTATGCACCTGCTTAGTAGCTGCCTCTAAGCACTAGCCCCATCCTCTTTTTGACCCCAAAGAAAACCCATGGTAACACATTAATTTTCTAGGTTCTTTGTTGTTACTTTCAAGAGCAGGACAGTCATTTGAGCTCTTAAATTTGAGTACTGAAAACTGGTGTTTGTAGAACAGCAGCACCTTTCATTTGTCCCTCACATGAGTTATAAACCTGGTAATTACAAAAGGGATGGGGCTGAGAGGAGCTTTGTTGCTGGTCTAATAGATGAGAAGGTTGAGTTCTGGCTCTGCTTCCTTCACTGGGTGTGGGCAGGACATTTGCCATAGGGGAACAGCAAATCCAGCCGAAACAGAGAGGAGGCTGCTGGGCTCAGATGGGTGGGGAAAGAGTTAAAAAGATAAAACAGTTCCAGAGAAGGAACATCACAGTATGGTGCCCCCCAGCCCATACACATGTTCTCATGCCTGAGAGAGCCAGCAGTTCTCCATGGATCAGGGAGCATGAGGGACCTGGGAGGAGAATCCATTTTAGTCACCACACTCTACAGTTCAGCATTTGGGTTCACAGTCATTTTGCTGAAGCAACTGTAGTGGCAGTCCTTAGAAAAGGGACTGAAGTTCACCTCCTTAGCAGAAAGGGTGTTCCTTCCCATGTTGTCCGTTGAAGAAGAGAGAAACCAAGCTGTGCGGAAGGGTGTGAGAAAGAAATAGTACAAGAGAGAGAGAGGGATGCTATTTGAGGGCATACTGGGCACAGCTTAGACCCGAGTATGTCTACAGGTTCGTGAGGTGCCTGAGGCTGAGGGGGCTGCGGAGGTGGAGGGGGACTCCTCATCCGTTGTGTCCCCCTGCTCCTCCTTGTGGAGGCCAAGGCTGATGTGGCTTTGCAGGGCTGCTGGGGTCAGCCACTCCTTGGGGAGACAGCTCTGGAGGAAGGGGATGCAGGAGCTGAAGTAGGCCAGGCGGTTCACCCAGCGGGGGATCTCTTTCCCGCATAGTATCTGTGGAGCAAATCAAAAAGGAACATGGTTAATAGTACCAAAACATGTGCGTAGTGGCAATGTCATCCTCATCTGCACCACCACCTCAGCACCACCCCTGTTGCTCGGAAGAGAGCTGTTTGAAATGCAGAGAGCATCTTCTGCAATCAGAAAGAGCTATAAATGCAAGTGATTACGCAACTGCTGGACCTGCACAGAGGGCCCTGCCAGCCATAGCCCTTGTCAGCATCTTAGCGGAAATCAGGGAAAAATAGTTCATGGCCCTCAATATCTTTGGCCTCTCTGTTCTCCAGGCAGTCCACTGGTAAGAGAACAGGCCTGCTAGTACTTCTCAACCAAGACAATTATGCTCATTTTCCAAATAGCTCAAAAATTTTGGAATATTATTTAGGCTGTTGCTGGCCAGACCTTGAGGAGCCCAGAAGACGAGCCTGAGTAGGTGGACGGAGATGCCTGATAAGCTGTTCTTGCTACTCACTTCTCTTCCTCCAGCTGACACACTGTGTCAGTCAAGTTGCAGCATCTGAAGGTCTTTTTCCTATCCTAACACATCACCCTTTAATTTCTCCTAATATGTTCTTTCCTAAACATGGGAAAGAACTTAACAAACAGAAAAATACTAGCTTCTCACTAGGCCTGTGTTTCATCAATAGGCACTGATTTGGGTTACACTCTGCTGGCACAGATACTGTTTTCCAAGGTCATATAATATTCAGCACAATGAAACAACTTGCTACAGACAGCAGACCTTTTCTTCTGCGGCATTTGACCACACATACCTACAGGTGTCAGGTTTTAGTAGCTGTATTTGGCTCAGACCACATAATGAAAGTTTCCCTTTACATTTTACCATTTCCCTTACCAGACACAGAAGTCACACGTGGAACTGATCAGCTGGGATGCCTCAAGAGCCTGTCTTTAGTAAATATACTGCCAATGTGGCCCTACATCAGTATACTAGAGCCTGAAGTCTGTGGCAGCTACAGTAGTCATAACACCCAAATTTTCCTTACCTCCCAGCACTGCCCCCCATGGAAACTCCATCCCATAGACCTTGTCCCACAATTTACATAGGTTATTGGTTCTAGGGTTGTCCATACCATACCTTCTGCCAATACTAAATTATTCTGTTCTTCCTCCCACCTTCTTCCTTTTTAAAACTACACTTAATTTAATACTAATTCCTAAAAAAATGGAGACGGTATTTGTCTGTAACCCACTAAGGAGATTATTTGGTGAGATGTCTGTTCCTGACAATGGAAATGCAGCGCTTAGATGTTTCAAGAGATTTTCAGGGAGCATGACAGAAACAGTTGCTAGAGTATAGGCTGTGTGGCACCATATAATAGTTGTTACAGCTGATGACCAGCTGGTCCTTCATGCATATAGCCTGAGCAGAACAATCTAAGCCTCACTCCAAGAGTCATGTTGAGGATAAGGGAATTAGCTTATTCCAACAGCATGGAATTTCCAATGAGGTAGGGAGAAGGCAACAAACCTGTGACCATGTTAATTTGACCACAGAACTCACTTTATTTAGGCATGCATTGTTTAAAAATCAATGTGTGAAACTGAAGACATTATCATTAGGTATCAGAGAATGAGCAGAGCCATTTCACTGCTAAAATTACTTGCAAGCATAGACTGTTCTTTATCTAATACACTTCAAGAACTTTGATTTCTGTTCTTACCAGTGCTGGTAAGTGCTATTTAACAGTGCTACTTAACCTCAGATAAACCTATTCGGATCTGTATTATTAAAATTTTTAACCTGGGGACATTTACTTTATTAACAATTATTTATCTTCATCCAGATCCCTCATCTTCATTGTTAGAGCTATTGCCTGAGCCTGTAAGATGACCTCTCCACCTGCTTTTAAGACTCATTCATAGAAAATTTGCTGATCCGGTTGCTTTTCTCCAGACATTTCTGATCATTTTCACAAGAATTCTACTGAATTTTTTAAATTGTATTCAATATATTCTACTTGAACACTGAACTTGAGCCAAAGCCAAAAAAGCAGCACAATTCCCTCTAAATTTCATAGTGTTAGGCAACATATTGCCATTGTGGAAAGTGATTCAGTGTAGGCTCCTTGTAATGTATCTGTGCATACGAGTTTAGTTCTCAAGCAGTCATAAGTCTTAATAAAGACTTCCCCTCCACCACCCCAGATATTAATAGGAAAACAAAACCAAGGCATGAAAATAAGCTGAAAAAACAGAACGGCACAAGGTAAGAGGCCTGAAATGAAACTACTGTGTTTAAGAGTTGGCTTTCTTTTCTAAGCAGATCCCCTAGCAACTGAAATAGCATTTCCCAATGTGGAAGCAATGCTTAGATGTTTGCCTTGTGTTTATGGGAGCTTCTTCACACAAAATGAATCAGTGAGGGAAGGAAGAGCCAGAAAAAGAACAGAGATGTGTGGGCATCAGGCCATCAATCAGCAAAGGGCAGTTTGTGGAGCTTAAGGATAATGATGAAGTCGAAGTGGTTTCCCTTTCCTCAGTCATGCTTGTCCTCGCCTCTTGTCAGTGAAGCCTTCTTACTATTCTACAGCAAAATACAATCCTTAACAAAAGAAAAAGGGCAACAGCAGGGAATGCCACTGGCACTAAAGCCTGCTCCTATGTTTTTCATTCCTTGCCATAAAGCATATTGTGCTGGAGCATCCAGCAGTATTTAGCTAGTGGAGAAACATCAAATAAACTTGACTTCAAGGGTATTAAGCCAACTGAGTTTAAAAAACAGCGCAAGCAAGGTGAAGTGGGCGTTTTCCAATTGCACGTGAATCCACAGAAAAATCTGCTTATTGCAGCTCTTCAGAGCAATTCTCAGCTCAAAACCACACACTGGAACAGTAAACTCACAGAACCCTGTTACCATTTTTTTCCACCAGCAGAACTCTTTTTTTTGGTAATAAACTGTTATGGGTCAGAAATTGCTGATCCTGACCATCATACCAAATTGTCCTGCTACCATCCCTTCAGGAAACTTAACACACTTGTAGTGGAGCCTGAGCTCGGCATTGGACAAGAAAGTAGCTGAGCCTTTTGTTATGTAGCAGACTGAAGAAGGAACTTTAAAAGAAAGAGTCACTGAAGGGCTAAGTCTATGTGAGATATAAGCTATGGGGGTAGTTATAGCTCACGTGAAGCAGAAAAGTGTTTGGGATGGGAAACCCTGCGGAGTACATGAAAGGCTGGACTAGTGGCAGCAGTGCCTGGAACACCTCAGCCCACACAGGGCTTCACTAAGCTTTGCAAACCTCCTGTGAACAGTGTCCAGCTACCTTTGCTGAGCAGAGCACTTCCTCGTCATTTTCTCACTGCCAGGTCCCTGAAGATGTGAGTTATTCTCAACCCACAGAGAGAGCCAGTCCCTGTCACAGACCAAAATCCAGCATTTGGGACAGTGAATGCAGCTTCTGATTGCCCACAAAGAGATCAGTCCCCATTTCAGGCAGAAACTTCAGCAAAGGCTGCATGTACTTGCAGCTTCCACTGAGCGGCACCTCCTGACAAAGAGCCAAGTCTCCCATAGCTGCAGCTTCTTCTGGAGACTCTGTGTAAGAACTGCACATGACCCAGCTGGCATCTGCAGAGTCAAGTGGAAACAGCAGTTCAGACATCCGTGGCTGAAGCCAAACGCGTGGGAGAAATGGGACCTGACAGCTCAGGTGCTATTTCTAGGCAGCTGTCAGATCCACACCAGGATTTCAACTCATCAAGAAACAAGGAATTTGGGATACAAAAAGATCCTCTGAGCATCTTAAGCTATGTCATTTGTACTGAACAGTCACTGGTTAAAATGTACAAACTGCCCTGGAAGTAAGGACTGCACCCCATCACTCCTCCCTGCCCTAAGTGCCCTAAGACTTAAGAGTCACTGCCTAGCAAGGCCTTAACGCGTCCCTGTAAAGTGTTACTGTGGGCAGGGGAACTTCCTAGGGAGCTTCCCTAACAGCTGGGAAACATGGGCTTGAATGTCATCCAGCAATAGAAGAAGCAGTCTCCTGCCTTCTGGAGGACAGTACTATAATGTGCTGCGTTTTGTCAGGTCTTTGGGTCTATAGGCATAGGCTAGACATTATCTGAGATGATACTCTAACAGGCTGAGCCCCTTTCTAGATGAATTGAAGGCCTGATTATTTGTAGATCCTAAGAGAAAGCTCTCAAATACAGTAAGTTCTGCATTGTGCTGGATGATGTAATTGGGGCAATTCAAACCATGCACAGAAGTATAACTGAAGGCACTTGAGAATTTTTTTTTAGTGAGCCTTCCCAAAGGCACTATGTAGTGCTCCGATCCATGAAAATCAAGATAAGCAGAAGGAACATTACATTCCTCAAACAATACATGCTAATTACTTCAATTCTTGTCTTCAAACTGAGACTCGGAGAGTTCAGCACTGAACATCTGTTGAACCACCCACTGCCACTTCCACTTAGCAGCCTTGCTAAAAATGAGGTGGCGTCCACATGGGGCATCCAGTTGAGCTACTATGCAGTATTTCCCTTGCTGTGTCTTAGAAAATGCAAAGGGCTTTTATTGGTGCCTGAGGAGTCTAACACACACGCCATAGAACCTTAAAAGCAAAGCCTTTGGTGCCTAAGGGGAATCTTTCCAGTGTTCACATGAGTTGGCTACTACAAGGGCTAGACAATATAGCATAGATAATGCTTATCAGAATTTCAGAATAAAGTCACTAGATACAAACCAACACATCTGCCCAGGCAAAGCATGTAGGCTCTGCTAGGGCAGCCAAAAAAACGTGTGTAGAAAGAGAAGCATGGCAATGCAATAAAATTAGTACTTGGACATCTCTGGAACAAACCATTAACCCAATGCAGAGGGACATCTTTTTAACTACGTGGCAAAAACTGAACTGGTAGTATAACTGTTGGCAGAGCTAAGGGAGTCTCCTCATGTCAGCGAGGAACATACCTCTAGCTCTGCACTCCTAATCAGCTGATGCACATGGTGCATACACTGAAAATAACATTCCTGGAAGAGAACAGGCACACCACCTTTGCAACACGCCTGAAAGCACAGACTCACCTTAGCAGAGCTGGCACACTAGGATCAATTTCTTGAAACAAATGTGCTGTATAGTTACTGTGTAAAAACTGCAATTCTTACTCCAGGGAATCTAACTAGCCTGTGTGTATCAACAGAACAGATGAGGTGGCACTGGGCCCTGAAGCTGCATGCAGCACACATTCAGCAGAGCCAGGCATGGCCGGCATCTTGCAGAGGAAAGGGTACAGCTGAGAATCTGTACATGAGGCTGAATGAGCTCAGTTAAGTGGCTGTATTCCGGAAGGCAGTAGCCCGAGTCAAAGGGAGGAAGTGAAAAACCTTTTAAATGAATTTAAGTGACTGTCTAAAATGCCCCCATTCTTCCATGCAATCCCTTTTTGTTCTACAGCAGGCAAGGCACTGCCACTACTGTGGGTCCTCCCCAGGACCGCAGGCATTCCTCCCATGTAAAGCAGAAGTGTCTGCATTGTGTCCCTAAGATTAGCCAGGAGTGAGGAAAAAGGAAAATATTGAAAGGAGTGACTAATACCAACAGTCTTGCTTCCCTTGTGATGCTAGTGGAAATGTGACAGTCACCTCTGTGGTCCTGTGACAAAAGGACAGATCTGCCTCTATGCAAGAGTCTGCATGCAGAAAGGATGCCAGGAACAGAGACGATGTAGTAGGTAGCTCTGGGTCAAACAAGACAGCTGGCATATAGCTCCTCAGCACTCACAACACTTACAGCTTCACTGGCCAGGCCACCAGTGGAGAGACACAGTAGCTGCAAATGTGAAATCTTGATGAACCACATTCAGAGCTGAATTATGAGTGTCATTGCTGATGAATTATGTGCCAACACTGGAGCATGGCAGTACTCTCTTTGAGCATGAAGACCCTTGTACCCACCTTGTACACTTATAAGTACAGCCAGCAGTTGCAGGATGACAAGGTGGGCAGCAAGTGGCCTCATAACAGATGATCATTTTGGGAAAGCTGAGTATAATTAAGTCTGGCCTCATTAGGGACACTTAAAATAATGGAACTCCCACCAAATGAATGAACACCTGCAATTCATTCATATTATCATGATGGCATGAAGGGGAACTGCATTCTCCTCACAAGTGCTGTTTCAAGACCAGTGGCTGAGAACAGCTGTTGCCCAATAGGGTCAACCTTCCCAGTGTTACAGACATGCTGAATATGGGCAGGCAACCCACATGCATAGAGGAATGGACATCAAAAGCATCTGTTTTTCCTGAATCGCTAACCAAGAAACTCCTGTGTTTCAGCATCAAGCCTTGTTTTCTAACATCAGGGAGCAGCAGGTTACTGTGGAGGGAGATACAATGAGAAGAGAAAATACGGGAACTCATCGGAATAGGGAAAGACCTCCTGTCTGGCAGCATTGGCAGAACTCCTAAGCAAAAGGTTCCAGTCTCAAAAGCCTATCAACATGCTTAGACAGCTCATTTACGTTCCTGACACTTTTCATTTATCAACAGGCAGCAGTGAAAAGATCAGGGATTTTCCTTGCCATCTTCATTTGTGGAAAAGAAGCATCTATTCTCAGGCACTTGCACATAGAAAGACTCAAAGGCTCCTTGATGACTTAAGATGAATGCCCCAGATGACATGAACTAACTTAGCTCCAAGGTATTATGCTTATTTATAACAGATAAGGACAAATGCAAAAAGCAAATAAAATAAATGGTACGAAACACCCACATTTACACCAGCCTCAGCAAGCTTAAGATGGTTTTTTTCTTCAAAATTACTCCTAAAATATCTTTGCATTTAATCTTTTTGGCTAGATAGATCACATTAAAGCAAAACCTGAAATAACTGCAGAAGTACATATGGCAAAATCAGCCCTTTTTCAAAAAATTGAAATTACATGCTAAGAACTTGTTATTTAGGGGGACTTGATATCTGTTTCAAATAACTTGCTGCCTCATACTATTCCCCTGCACATGTAAATAGACAGGGTAAAGAGGATGGACTGAGAAGTGAAAGGTGCATAAGAATTATCCTACTAGTCTTTTGGGGAGAAGGGGCTAGAGAATTAATTCAAGATAGGCAAGGCTAGAAAGGTTAATGATGGAAAAATAAGTTTATATTCTTATAGCAGCCTTCATTCTAAGGACTTCTCAAAGACTTCATAAATTTCAACTAATACACAAACTACACCTAGAAATCTCATTTTACCACTGCAGAGAAGCCACTTCTGGAATGCAATATAGCAGTTTATTTTAACTGCCTGCAGTCAAATTTGTGCATACTTACAGGCAGAAATGAGCAAAAAAGTGACATCTATCTGAAACCATGAGGATAATTTATGGGTGCACGACGTCTTTATTAATAAGCTTCTTCCAAACGTATGTGGCAGTTAAAAACCAGAAAACAAACACAGTCTGTTCCCCATAGAGCTAACAACATTCAAAGGCTGTTGCTATGAAGCAAGTCTTTCCATCAGCTTTAGCAGGACTGGCTCAGGAGCCGGGAAATAAAGCTTTCCTAATGTTCTTTCATGCCCCGTGGTTGTTTTTTTGTTTGTTTGTTCATTTCCTTCTCTCTGCTTGTTGAGAGCATTGTGTCCCCTGCCATTAGCAGAATCCCACGTAGGCTTTTATGCAACAAAACACCTCTCTCTACAACAGAGGCAACAGAAAAGCAACTGTTGACTAAGGAAAACACAGGTATTACTTGTCTACTTAGGATCTGCTGAAGACTGGTTTATAAAAGATTCTGCTGCTCTTGACTGTGACTCACATGCCACCTGAAGCTCCCTTCTCTGGTGTTTAATCCTTTTTCTCTGATAGCTTTCAGGCTAAGGAGAGCTTCCTAGTTTTTAATAACATTATGATGAGAACTCACGTGTGCCTGGGGATGGATGCCAAGCTTTAGGCTTGAATTATTCACTGATGATTAAAAAACTGCCCTCATTTGGTCCCTGATTCAGCAAACCTGTCTTTTACAGAGAATTTACTGAAAGTCAAACTCCTCTAAGGAAAACAGTCTTCTGATATCAGATTGTCATAACATATGCCATCAGCTTTGCTTTGGATGATAAAGGACAGGTGAATAGCCAGAGAGAAATGAATACGCACTGGCTGCCACCTCTTGTTCCTTCGGCACAGCTCTACATCCTCTACCGGTAAAGCAAGACCCCTCTGTTCTACCCAAAGCTCCAACCACATTGACAAAGCACAACCTAGACAGCCATACCATCAGGGAAGTATACATCAAACACAGCTCTAAAGCCAGTCACAGGGATATCTTACATGTGCTTCAGTTATGAAAGATGCATATTTCCTGCTATTGAGCTGATACACAATGACAAAGCCTCTCTCTGCTACTATCGGTAGGATAAATCATTACCAATAACACAAAGAAAAGGGAAAAGAAGCCCTAGCATCCAGCCTAGATGTTACCCACATGCAGGAAAGCCTGATTGCACTCCTGCCTCCCAAGGAGATTCAGATTGTGCGGCTTCACCAAGCATTTCCATCCAATCTGGCATGAGGGTTTAATAATATCATTGTGGTGTCAGCATCCATAGCGAGTGTGCTATATGCCTGTTCCAGTCCTCTGTAACCATCAGGTTGCAGGAATCACTGTGAAGACTCCATCTGTTAACGTTCCAGGTATTTCCTATTGGAGACCTTCCTTTTAGGCTGATTTGAGAGAGTCCTACTGACTTTGGGAGACTGGGAGCTATTTACCTCCCAGGCTGAGCACTGCAGTGCTGCAGCTCTAAGACTTTAGCTGCAAAGCATCTGATTGTGATAAGTTCCATAATCCCCACCATGTACAAGCCAGCCTCATCTAGGATGCTGAAGAATTTCCCAAGGCTGACCTAAGCCACCTCAGATGCTCAGGAGACTCTCTTCCCCTCCTGTGTCAAAGAATGGGCCAAGCTCATTTCATTAAATTCCAGGTATATTTTCCAAGGCCCCTTCGGCTCAAGGGCAAGACTCCCCAATGTTTCCTCGTGTTCGGAAGCTTTGATAATTATATGTCACGTGTCCTATAGCAAGGTGCTGAAGAGTTTCCTTAAATAGGGATCATTCCAGTTGCTTGGCAGTAATCGCACTGATGAAGTGAGGAGTGGTTTCCTTGAGTCATTTCATTTATCTTCCCGTTCGGGTACTGATTCAAAGGTGTTTTTCCACCTTCCCATGGTGAATTGCCCTTTTTCTGAGACATGCTGTAGCAACTGTCATCATTCTGGTAAGAACACAGCTCCATAGCTTGTCTTAGGCAGGAAACTTCAGAAGGGTGGAAAATTGCTCGTGGGAAGTCGAATGAGTCATCTTCTGTTTGTGAATGGGGTAAGCAGTAAAAGCTTTTTCAGAGTGTTAAGGTGCAGCAACATGGTGTCACTGAGGAATATCACAAGACTGGAGAAGACCCCTGAAGAAGAAAACCATCCTCCCTCTGATTCTCTAGTTACTGCTGTCTTCTCTAAAGAAGCTGTCCTCAGGCACTACCTGCTCACCATATGCCTACGCATCAGTAAGGCTCATATTCTTATACGTTCGTATTTCAACCCCTGGCAGTCAACTTTTCTCCTTTAGACATGTTTAGGAGCACAAGCTATGCCAAGTTTGCATTTGCCTTGCCTAGTATTTGCCTTACATAAGCCCAAATTGTACTGTAGAGTTGCAGGGGCCATCATGAGCCACGTTCTCACATTGAAAAGAGCCCTCTAACAATAATTTCACAGTTCCCTGTATCTGCATGCACCTGCCCTTATCGGTGGTCAAAGAACAGTCTTGGTGACAAAGAGTGTGTAACAGCATGTATTTCTTGGCACCTCATGGCATATTGCATTGTGGCCCACTGATGCAGTGACAAGTGCTCCTGCAAAGCACTGGCATGGCTGGGACCTCAAACTGGTGGGTCCTTGCAGGGAAATATCAGCCCAGGAATTACTTTGAGTTTGGCTTCTTCCCAAAACTACAAATGTATTAATCTTCCTTTGCGTCTGCTTTACAGCAATTTCTAACTTCTGTGCTTTTGCTATCTCACATCTCCTTGCTCTGAAAAATCAGGAAATTCAATAAATCACATTATGAAAAAAACTAATTATTTTAGCCTTTTTTGTTTGTTTGTTTTAAAAGGTTTTCTAATGCTTAAAAGCCATTTTTTTCCCATCTTGCAGAGCTTAAATAGCCTCTTTCATCAGCCAGGACAAATCATAAAGAACATAAATACTTTTAAATTCCTTGAAGGGCCATTTGAACATATTGCTGTAAGTATACATGGGGGATTGTTATGAACATAGTGACTTAACAGATATCAAACAGAAGGACTTCACCCGATATTGATGTGGTCCTAACTGAATTCCCCACCCATGCATAACCTTATGAGAAGGCCAAAATCCCTGCTGTGTGCCAGCAGGATTACCCATCTGGAGTACTGACACACAGAAAGGCACAGTAGCTTGAACAGGATGGGAAGTTCAGGCTGTGCTGCTGATGGCCTGACTGATTTTTCTTATAGAAATTGCAGGTGTATGTCCCCCAAAAGGATTGACTGTTCTCCTGGACAGTTTCTTCAGAGAGCTTGGTACTGATACTACTTGATTTTGAGGACAGTCAACATAAACAACATGAAAGCAATAAGCTTCTGGTAGGCAAATTGCTATTCACACTTTGATGAACCTCTTCATTTTAAGCCACAAACAATTTATTTAAGTGGTTTATAAATATAGGTACCATGGGACCATGATGCAGTAGTCAGGGTGGCTGAGGCAACCCTAACTAGATTTTCACTGCTTAGATCAAGGTCCCTTCACCTTCCCACACTGATATAGATCGGGAGGGTGAAGGGAAACCGCAAAGCAGCATTAAGTGGTACATGTACCAGCTATCTTAAATTGAAGCTGGGCACAGGCACAGGGATTCCATCTGATTATTGTCATGGCTATCCATTGGGAAATTCTGCCCTGCTTTACATTAGAACTTCCTTCAAAACTGTAATGAAGATGGTGTGCAGCACTTACTAGGCAGAGACTTTGATGCAGCTCCTTTTGATGCAGCCCAAGATAAAATTTGCCTTCTAGGTTGCAAGTGCACATTGCCAAGTCAGGTCCAATCTTTCATCCACCAGAACCCCCAAGTCCTTTTCCTCAGGGCTGCTCTCAATCCCTTCAGCCCCCAGACTGTATTGATAGTGGGGCTTGCCCCAACCCAGGTGCAGGACCTTGCACTTGGCCTTGTTGAACCTCATGAGATTCACATGGGCCCACTTCTCAAGCTTGTCCATGTCCCTCTGGATGGCATCCTGTCCCTCAAGTCTGTCACCTGCACCACTCAGCTTGGTATCATCTACAAACTTGCTGAGAGTGCACTGGTAAAGGACAAGAAAACAAAACCTTTGAAAGTAAGGTCCAACCCCTGTGGCTTTAGCAATCATTCTGAAGATGGGGAACCTGGCTTACAGGTCCTGGCAACTAGACACACAGATGTTGTCTCATGGTGTGATCCTGGGAAAGGTGATCTGGGAGGGAGAACCAGCTTTATACCTCCTTCTCTTTCCCCCTGCAGAATCATGACATAAGCCAGCAGGACACACGGGTGCGTCTGCCCGCAGCCCATGTGAACAGATGGTTTATCTCCCAACGCATGGCCCAGCCACTGGGGCAACATCTGTATGGATACTAATTAGCAAGCCCACAGCCAGATGAGGAAATTAAGGCAGCCAAATGCAGCTACCTAGCACATGGCTGTACAGCCAGATCTCAAGGCCCATCAGACAGATTTGAGTAAACACACATTAACTCATACATTGCCACATGGCTGTAAAGCTCTAGCTCTGGTTTTGCATGCTGGTACAGAACACCACAAGGCATAAAACAGCTAATTAACCTTGGCAGATAAGACAGCTGTCACCAAAAGATTTCAGAGCCCTTTTTAAAGGAAGGAAATAACCCAGTATACAAGGGGGGATACTTAGGCATGGGGCAGGGACATGACTTGCCTGGCATTACCTCAGAGGCTCAGAACAACCACCTCCTGAACCCACCCAACCACACCACCCATGAGCAGAAAGGCCTGAAGTGCTGTAGGGAACAGAGCTGGTCGTTCTCTCTTTCATGCTAAAAATTCACCTCCACCCCGATCTCTCTCTGTGGTGAAAGGGCATTGTGGTATCAATAGCATCACCTTTCAGCCAGGCTACAGTAACAGAGAGACCGAGAATTTATACTCGCTTAAAATCCTTGTGGCTTTTTATGTGGCTGGAGTTAAATTTCAGTTTCAGTGAGCAAGTTTATTATGTTGAACAAGATTTCTATATCTTTCTTTTAATTCTTTAATACTTTTCCCAGTTTCCTGTCTTTAACTGCCACATAACATGGCTATGCATACATAGATACTAATTATTATTATAGCTTAATAGGTGAAGAGTCTGAAGGAAAGGGCAATACAAACACTAAACACACTCATCTCAGAATTGTGTTTATGGCACAAATATCAGCTCTGTTTTCTGCCCTCTGTGGTGACACACATCCACACAGTCTTAAGAGCCACTTGCCATGTAGTCAGCACGTTCTGCGCACTATAAGGCTTCAGTTTATAACTCCACATGGCAGGGCTTGGAGTTTGCTAACGTGGTGGTTTTTTGTTTTGTTTACTTTTTATTGGAACTACAGCAAGAAAAAAACAAAACAAGCATTCAGATGTTGGAAATGAGAATAGAAACTTTCATTGGTTTTAGTTCAAGCAGGTTCTGTCTCAACAGATTTCAAGCAGTCTTTCTTTCCTCCAAGAACTAAAAGTATTGCAAGATAAGCGATGCTACTTCTCTCCCAGCTCTGAAACACAGTGATTGCAAAATTACTATGTTTACCAGAAAGAATGGAGACAGTTGTCATAGAGCAGCCACATGTATTTCTCATGTTGCTGACTGAGGCACAGTGAATGGCTAGGACTTTTGCTTAGTGTCTTAGCACCAGCTATCTCTTTTAGAATTTCAGCTCCCATTTTCTATATCTTGATGCTAGAGACCATCTGTGGGATTCCTTGAAGGACAAGGTCATGTGATGAGCAATCGAGATACTATGGATCTGATGAATCTTTGGCAAGTACAGTAATTGAGTGCAGGCTTTAGGTTTGCTTAGTATAACTAGGCCCATGAGAAAAAGCAGAGAGCAAGATAGCCTACGTGCCTCACGTGTCTTCAAGTAGCCTTGAGTTAGAATAAAGGACAATGAGTTTAGTGTAGAAAGACAATGAGTTTAGTGTAAAAGTTAAAAATCAGCAGACTAGCAACTTGCAACTTTTATAGTGAGGTAACGCTAAAAACTAAGGGTTGTGCTAACTGAAAAGATCCAATCACTTGCGGCCATGTACGGGATTAAAATACTACATATAGCATCTTAACAATAAATTTGGCTTTTATCTGATCATATTGATCGTGTGACGAGTCCGTGACTTCCGCGTCGACAACCATCCACAGCCTTCTGCTCCTGGGGCCAAAGTGCACCTCCTCTGGTTTTGCATTTGTAATGCTTTAGAGAGGGATGATAAACATAGGCATATGCAAAGAGCAACAGCAGCAAAAAATCCTGTGTGCCTATGAAGGGTTTATTTAAACTGAGCTAAATCCTGAGCAAATTCTGCTCCTCGGAGCAGAAATGATAGCCATTTAGGCTTTTGTTTTACTATCTGGACAGGTTATGGGGCAGTGAACAAGCACACAGAATCCACCAAGAAAGCTCTTGCAGGAAACCTTAACTCCAAATTCCATTCCTGTAAAGCTGTTCGTTGAAGGTGTATAGAAAGCAAAATTTAAAACATGTTAGCACTTTTTTATTGAGATCTATCTTATTTGACTTGTGCTTGAAAGGTTGGAGCAGGAAGGGGTAGTGAGGGGTTCATGGATATGCAGTAGCAGGATCAAGGAAGAAGGGCTTTGAGCTTCTAGCTTGGACATAAGACAGAAATTTTACATGTCAAAGTACGTAATAAGCAATTACCTTATTTCACTGCTGCAAGGAAAGGGTTTTTTTTAGCTTTTGCTGATTGTCACACAGCTTTCTCCTGAGTTTTCTTCACAATTTTTAAAGTTACCATTTTCTGGTCTAGTAATTTGATTATTAGACTTCAAAACAGTAGTTCAGCTAACATTGATTAGATCACTGTTCTTCTTGAAACTTCATTCTGTTTGCACCAATACAATTCCTTCCTGTTTATTTTTATTTGATAACATTTACAGAAAGGACTCAGTCATTTTCTCTTTCTATAATTAGCAAGGGTGAATCCAGTAGAGAACTGGTTATCCTAAGAGCTTAAGTAGGTCCCTCGTAAATTAATTGCCGATTCACAGACTCACTGGAGACTTACTTACAAAAATCGTACAGTATTTTTTCTACAGAATCTCACCTCACTCAGGATCCCTGATAGGCCTGTTTGGGGAGTGAATGGACACTTGAGGCTAAAGAGGTTATTGGCATAGGACTCTTGCCCCACATAACAAAGAAAAGTGAGAGATGTGAAATGAATGGGGATGAGGACTCCAGAAAGAGAAACAAAAGTTTCACTGTTAAAGCAGTTGAACTCTACTGTGAAGAATGAATTTCTCTCCTCACGTTTTCCATAAAACATCTATGGAAAACATAGAAACAGTTTTTATGGAAGGTCATTTCCATTTTGTGCTTTTTATGTCTTTTTCTGGCTCTGAGTCAAGATCTGAATTCAGATTCACACAAGTGCTGAATACCGACACCTTAATTGAAACACACTTTAAACATCTCATCTATGGGGTGAGAGGGAAGGCAGCTTCCCCCAAAATATTCAGATCTTCAGGAACTGAAAAATCAAACATCCCAGATTAGCAGATACTCAAGATAAATTTGTGCTTCTCTGTCTTCAGTTCTCTCTGAAGAGAAATAACAGCACTGCTATAATTCACAGTGTTTTCATGAACATGAAAATGAATAAGGAAAGAAAGATGTCTGAGGAAATCAATGCTTCTTTTTAATGAGTCTTGGGTGGTGCACATTAAATAAAGAAAAAGGACACCCGCTTCCTGATTGCTGCAAATTTTTGTTTGCAGAACACCAATAAGCCATTTTTATTCCTGTGCAGATCGTGTAGGGTTATTTGTGCTTGTTATTAAAATGATGCACATTTGCATGCTAGCCAGGTCTGTCTTTCCAACTCCTGCTCAGCGCCTGTTTAGTGAACCAAAATGCAGACACTCCTAATTTCCCACACAGTTCAGACAAAACATGTGATAAACCTGCTGCATTTCCACCTTCTGATCACATCCCTTTCAACAGCAAAAGGCTTCCAAAAATAGTAAGGGCAGAGACAGATTTGGCTATGGGCTCTGGCCTGGCAGGCTATGCTGACCCCAGTTCACCTTCTGTAAGCACTACCACAGACCTGAAGCAGGAAAAAAAAAAAAAAGAAAACAAAATCAACAAAAAACAACCAAACCAAAACAAACAAGCAACAAAAGAAACCACCACCACACACACAAACCAACAAAAAACCCAACAACAATTAAAACAAACAAACAAAAAAACAACGACAGATAGCTGTGCTCACCTCAGCCAGAGCAGCAGAGAAGTGATTACAGTTCTTGTGCATCAGGTGATACGCGTTGCCTTTATACTCCTTGCCCAGCTCTTCCATAATCTTATCCACATCCTCTTCCGTGAAGTCTGTAGTGCCCAAGGCAATAGATTCTCTAATTAAAAGCAAAACACACATCAAGAAACGTGGAAAGATACGGCGAAGAGAGTGATACATACCCAGGGAAAAGGAAATGATCAGACACTGGCAAAAAGGACAGGCTTAAAACATGGACATGCATGTTTGGGGCTATCCGAGACTCTCACTAACACAATGGTGCAGTAGTATCTCCAGCTTATCCCCAAAGCAGGTTACAGCACAGGTAACAGCCCCAAGATCTTCCTGCTCGCCACCAGGGAAGTCTCAGCTTTGGGGATCCCACTCTGCCCCAGTAGAAATTTCCAGTAGGACAGAGATGATTTTCTCATGATGAAGAGGGATTTCCGTGGGGTGGACTAGAAAGGAGCAGACTGGGAACTTTATGCAGAAACCTATTGCTTCTCCCAGTATTCACCCAATAGTGCTCAGGCTTCTAAAAGTCTCCAACAACCCTCAACTGGCAGTTTGGGAAGGTCAAGCCCTACTCGCCATGGGCAGTTCCTTGACCCACAGCCCTGCAGCCTGAGCACCTTGAACAACATCTTAATGCAGCATCCTTTCAGACTCCTCTAGCTACTGCCCTGTCCCTCGTGATAGAGTAGCAGTAAGCACACGATGTGATGACTTCCGGTACTCCACGCAGTATCCATAAATAGGTGATATTCATAAGACAACTAGGTTTTGTTTTCCCCACCGCGCGCTTGCTCTGTGTAACACACAGTTAATCCTATGCTTGCTGAGGGGTGAAACTGGGAGCACAGAAAACAAAGAAAACGGGAAAAGAGAACTGCATTAATTTGTAAGCATCCTTTTAAACGCTGTCAAACACAGCTCAGTGCTGTTCCCTGTTTGCTGTACACGCTCTTTTATCTACTTCCAAAATCCCTGCAGGGCTGACTTAGAACCAGGATCATGTAAAGGATGCAGTGATGGGGAGGGAAAAGGGGGACCCAGAGGAGAGGGCTTCCTTGCTCTCTCTATACCAATGGCTACCAGGGAAGCAAGGGTAAGACATAGAAAAGAGCCCTTACTTGAATTTAAAGGTTTCGCCAAGTTCTACAGCACTGCCAGGTGTGATCTCGAAAATCCCACTGAAAGGGTAGGGATGCCCTCCATAGGCAAACTCTGACAAGGAAAGAAGCAGACTGTGAGCAATTGAATGAATGCAATGTCAGGAAAAAGTCTATGGCAGCTGTCGGCACAGCTCAGCATCAGCACCAGGGCTGGGCTGTTGCCAACACTGGTTTCAGCCAGACTCTGCCCAGTTCCCTATCAGCCTGAGGATACCCTCACAGTCTCCCTCCTTGCTAACAGCACTGCTTTCCCACAGTGCCAGGAAAACTCTCCAAGTCTGCCTCTGTGCCTGTCGTCCAGATGGCTTCCTCTCAGTGGAAAGTTCTGTGGTGGAGGCACCTAGAAATGCTATGAGAAGCTGGTGGTGGTGGTACTGAGCTGGAAAAATTATTTTCTAGAGTAGGGAGAAATCAATCTTCTTCCAGAGCAATTTACAGACAGCAACCAGGAATTATTTGCAGAAAGCCAAGCTGATTGCACTCTGCTGCCTCAGGCACACAGGTTAAACCAGGAGATGTCTCCCTGTCCTGCAGGCCACCTTGCATGGCCTGTGAAACACAACCTGTGGTCTCACAGTGTCATGCATGTCGTCTCGCACAGCCTGTGAAACCTTCTGAGCTCGAGATGGAACATGGCAGCCCAGAGCCTTTATCTACTGCATTGCACTGGCTAAAAATACTGTGAGTGAGATAGCTCGAGTCATTCCCATTTACAGCTGAAGAAGGACAAGGGAAGTGATGCTATTGTGTCCTTCTCTGCACTACAGCTGTTTTGCCAGATCTCTTGACCGCTCCTTTTGCAATGGGTGCTCTAATCAGCTTCAATCCCATCCAGACCGCTTCAAAAGTCTTACAAGACATTTTCCTTTTCTTGTAACTTTGCTATTTCAAAAGAACAGTTTCCAAGATCTGGAAATCCAGATGCCGTCATTTCTAGACAACAGACATATGTAAATAATTACTACAAAATTGATTTATCCTGACATGGAATAAGCACAAACATTTTACGCAGGTCTCAAGACATCTACTGATCTCTCTCTCTTTTCCCCCACCCCTATTCCTCCCCTTCTCTCACCTCCTGCTTCACTGCAGAACAGCTTTTCAGCATTACTTGGTCCCTTCTATCTGCCATCATGCTATATACCTGCACAAGCTGTAGAGGCTGCAATTACATGCTGAAAGTAAGAAGGGCTACATGGTTCATGATGGAACTGCACAAATTCCCATTGGATTCCACAATGGACTCAAAAAAGAGAACTGGCTGAGTTTTTCACTCCTCAAAACATTCCTGGCCAAAAGATATAAGTTTGGGGTGCTTTTTTGTATCAGGCTAGCCATACAGTTGTCTCCATGTTCTGCAGGTAGTGAAAAGGAAATACTTCATACCTCTGCCGTAGATCTCGATGCCAGAGTGGAAGACACCAATCCCCAAGGTGGAGGTGTATTCATTTATCCAGTACTACAGTAAAAGAAAAGCCACATTTGGAAGCATTAGTGGAAAAGAAACACACTATCTTGGTCTAGGATATATCCCCCATCACCTGTTCTCAGAGAAACTTCTCTTAAGGACAAGAGTGAGTTTGACATTATCTTGAGACAAACAAATTGAGACTCCTTACAGACCAACAGAAGTGGGTACTGTGTTTACACAGCTGGCTGGGATTAGGTCTCCAAAAAAAGCTTATCTAGTCCTTTCCACATAAGGCATTTCCCCATATTCCTTGATATAAATGGACCCGAACCTGCGTAAATCCAGCTGCTACAGGAAGTGTGATTATTTATCCATCATCTCAAATATTATAGCTGACACTGAGCCAATTTTACCAATTCACTTACTTATCTGATCTTCAAAATCTTGAGTTAAAAAATCCCCAAATATTTTCTGCACATCATTTTATATCACCTCCAAACACCTACTTCTTACTAAGTTGGTTTTAGGCAATGAGATCTTGGAGACAGAGATGCAGGTCAAAGGAGCACCATTTAGTAGTTAACTATATGACACTGGTAACTGCTTTGTAGAAAAAAGAAGCTCCGAGCATACTAGTCAACATTTGGCTTAGAGGCACCATATGCTATCAAGCATCGTTTCCAGAAGATACAAGGGATTTCTGCTCAAAAATTATGTCCAAGGTGACCACAACTTCACCCAAGTCAAAGACAAATTTTCAAGAGGAAGTATTAAGTGACTTCATTGCTCTGGAGTCCAGCATTTCCCTGGTACTTTTAGAGCTGAGAATGCTGCAGTCCAGCACATGCAGTAACACCTCTCTATCAAGCACTTGCTCACTGTTTCCACCACACCATGAAGGACAGTGAAGACAAGTCCCAGCTAAGGTAATTCTGGGGTGGGAAGCTGCACAGCCATGCCAGGGCAGTGCTGCATTGAAGATAATTAGCCCTGCTCAGCACCAGTATTTATTAGGTTAGCTGCAGAGCTGCGCTGCTACAGAAATTATGTTTTCAGGCAATGAGTGGAAACTGCCTGTGCCTGTTAAATTTACAGTTCACCTACAGCTACTGTTCAGTGAAGATGCATCTCTAGTAACTCAGAGCAACTGAATTCTTATTTTAATCCAACACTGCAAGAAAAGTGAGTGTTGTTCACTTCTCCCCATACAATGACATGACAGGTTCATTCAGCTCAAATTCTCTTTTGCATCTGGTAGCTGCTTCTGGTGGAGCCAGAATAGGCTGCACCTTCCCTGGTGTCTGGTGTCACTGAACTGCCACCGTATGAGTGAGAATCCTTCTGCTGTCAGGTAACCAGAGGTCTGGCATACTCCATCTATTTTCCTCACACCACTTGCTTATGTATTTTTGATGACTGCAGTAGCTCTGCAAATCACCTGGAAATGCTTTCTGTGAGACCACTGCTGCTGTGGAAAAACATAGTAGCTTTGACATGAAAAGTGCAGTCCTAAGCCTGACTTAATATATGGCCAGTCTTGATACCTTAAACCACATCCCCCAAAACGCTTGCCTCTGTCAGTACAGCAGTTCCCTTTCCCTCCAGAAAATGCTGTAATACTTCATGTTCTTTTTAAGTTTTGGTATCACAAATGATGTATTACTGCAGGAAGGGAGCAAACCACCTGACCCTAACTGGATCCCTGCTGACTGCTCTCTTCAGACCTTGTGTAACCTCCACTTACCTCTTCACTTGAATTATGCAAACTCTTGTTTTTAGGCTACATCAGAGCATTGGACTGGAGCTAGGTCAGGTAGCTCTCAACCTCTGCCAGGACATAGCAGTGAGCCCTCTGTCGAACACCAGGCCTGATATTTAGGGACATGATGTGCCCTTGCCTTCTTCTGCCCTTCTCCACAGATCTCTGTTGCCCTGTCCTCTGCAGCAGGAATATCTGTGCTCTGACTGGGGAAGAATATACAGAGAAGAAGGCTGCATAGGGGAGCCCATGTGACATCAGCCACATCTGCTGAGGAGACCAAAGCCTGTCTCCCATGGACACATGGCCCTCAGTTCAGTTCCTTGATCTCCCAGATCTCATGGGTTAACTCCACAGACAGTCTCAAGTAAGCTTCAGATAAACACTGGTTTCTATGGAGTAACAGCTCCCAGAGGATATGGTAAGTAGGTTGTCGTCTTCCCTCAGGCTTGGCTGTTGTCTCACAGCAACAATAAAACAACAACATGCCCAGGTCATGCCAGCTGCTTTGCTTGTAAGAGTAACTAATAGGAGGAGAAGGAAGACTTTTTAAATTAGAAATGCTCTTGCTAGTTATCAAAGTGAGGGCTATCTGCAGAGGCTGGTCTGCACCAGGCTTTGTATATCAAGCAAGGAAGTTAAACGGAAAGCCACTTTCAGCTACAGCTTTTTGTTTTCCAAGATAAAGTTTATGATGGATCCAAACAACAAATAAGCAAACAAGCAGGGAAAACCAAACCTCTCCTTGATTACCATGTTAAAATAACGCGTGGAGACCTGTTCACCTCATATGTGCACAGCACTGTCAGAACACGAGTCCTCCCTCATCTGCCTGCACCTCCCTTATTCCCAGCACAGAGTCACAGCCCCCAAGACCCCCCCTGCCCAACTGAAGGAGCCCAAGAGCCAGGCTGCAGGACAGCTCTGGAAACACAGATGATGAGGACAACCCACCAGAGATAAAGGAGAGATGGGCAAAAAGTATTTATCTGGCTGATAGCAGGTGTTACAACCATCACATGGACATTTCTATATTTAAATGGTGTATTTTTCACTGTGAATCCCTTTAATGAGCTATTATGGACTGAACTGCAACAACCTCAGCCATGTCTGAATTTGAACTGAAGAGAAGCTGTATTGCTTTAGTACTTTATTTCAAATGACTTCAATAACACAAGGCCATTATTGAAGTGGGGTCTGATTTGCTTCTTGGTTCACTGCAAATAAAAGTTTTCTGTATTATCCATTAGCAAGACCAAAATGCAAATCAGCTCTGAATCATGGCCGCTACTGTCCTCATCTCACCCTGTCTCCAGGGTGCTGCAGAATCTGCCTCCAGTGCACACAGCGAATGCTTCACAGCACTTTAGCACAGCCCACGGCTTGTCTCAGGAGGAAACTATGCTAAAATGAACATGCCAATCACTTGCTGAGCTGGAAGAGGGAATCCAAGCCAGATTTGAAACCAGGTTTGTACACACATGCACGAGCTGGCCTCGTTTTCCAAGGGGTTTGCAATTCTGAGCATAAGAAAGGCAGCAACAGTCAGCAAATACTCATCTCTGGAGTAAATCGGCTATTCCTTAAGTTAAAAACAAAAATCTGCAGCCTGTTCTGAGTCAGATGGAAGAACTAGGGAATCAAACACAGCAGTATCTTAAACGAACTGTGATTCATGTCTGTATCTCATACTGCCTGCAAAATCGTGCTGTAAACCCCACACAAAGGGACTTGGAGCATTCTGTCTCATTTCCATCTTCAACAGAGACAGAGAACAGCTCAAAAGTGAAGAGAAGCAGGGAGGAAAGCTAACCAGGCTGCAGCAGCTTCAGAAAAGCAGCAGATAGCCCAGGACTCAAAACTCTAACCCAGAGAGGAACCTCTTTGCATTTCCAGTTTGTAGTGTACCAGTTAAGAGCTTTTCATGCAGGTCCCCAGCAAAGTAGAATTTGAACTTTTCCAGTTTTCATTTAAGCCTTCGCTGATTTTCTGGTTGGTTTGGTTCAGAGATCAAAGTACCAGGTGAGATAGTTTAAATTCTGGGAGATACTCTGAGTCAGTTGTTGTGTTATTCATTTCATTTATCCATCTTTCACACAGGGGTAGAAGTGAAAAATCTCACAGGGACAGTGAACCATGCTCTAACTTTCCAGAAAGGAAAGAAACTAAAAAGTTTCAGAGAATCACAGAATGTT
>VWYH01006014.1:0-10935 GCA_013399365.1 Pampusana beccarii
AATAGGGCAGAGAAAGAAAAAAATCAGGGCGGCAGCAGCAGGGCAAGGATGGAGGAAAAAACCTGGCATGGTCTACAGGACAGAGAGGAACGTGACTACGGGCAGGGAGCAGGACACAAGGATACAGCAAGAAACAATGAGACGCTGATACCGAAAAGTCGGCAAAGACTAACGCTGTTTTGAAAGTGTTAGAAAGCAGGCAATTTCAATACAGCATGCCAGACGCTCAGGGGATTGCTCCTGTAATTGAGCATGCACACGATTTGCACTTCTTGGTATTTACTACATATAGCTATTGCATATTCATTTGTTTCTACCACTTAGTTAATGCATTAAACATAAGTTATTTTCATAACCCCACCCTTTGCTGGCAGTCCATCTTTGGTATTCCAGAGTCTTCATCAAGGGTCTCTACTGGTCCCTGGTGTCCTTGCAGCCTGGTGCCCCCCCCTCCCCCAGTGTCGGCTTCTTGACCTAATTTATTGAGCATGCATGTTGTCGTTTTGTGCTGCTACTCAAGTAGCTCTTTCTCCATTTAGCGGAACATTCCATTTTCCCAGCTTGCAAGCCAAGGACATCCCGTTTTGCCTCACCTCCAGTCTCTATAGAGCTATTTTTTCTCTGTTAGGTTTCTGTTACATTAGGCATTTCGTTCTTCTTATCAATGGGAAGCAAGAGAGAGAGAGCAATAGGCAAAAACAATGTCAGAGAGAGAGAGNGAAGAAAAGAGAGAGATAGCAGAGCCCCTTTCAGCGGAACCTCCGGCAGCCCGTTCGAGCTCTCTACTGAGCTATTTGCGTACTCACGCCTCTGATTTGCATTCTCCCCGCCCCATCCTCGCCCCGCCCCTCGTTCCCGTGTGCCCCGCCCTCCTGTTTCCTATCGCGATCTGATTGGCAGGCTTCGAATCTAAATTTGCATTCTCTGCCCACTCGCCTCCCTGCCAAAACCTCGAAGAGATTTTCATATTCGGCATGATGCTCTGTTCTATTTCTATTCGACCCCATCTATTTCTATCTATTTCTATTTCTTTTTCTATTTCTATTAACTCTATTTCTTTTCCTGTTTTCTGTTTCTTTTTGCCGGCGGCGCGTTCGAGCACTGCTCTTCTGATTTGCACGTCCCCGCCCTTAGTGGCGGCACCGAGCAGAGTCACAGAGTGACACTCCTTTGGCGCATGCGCTGTTTTGCACCCGCAGTACCAAACTGTGGTCACCAGATGGCAGCACAGAGCACGGCAGAAGAGCACCACCGCGCAGGCGCCGGTTTTGAGCTGCAGTACCCAACTTTTGTCACTCGGCGGCAGCACAGAGCGCATGTGGGGCGCTCTGGCCGCAGTGCCGCCGACTCGCCAGCAGGAGGCAGCCGCGAGCACCCAGCAGAAGCACTCGGGTGGGTTTTTCCCAACAATTGTTCTTTCCTTTTATTTATTTCCCGCCCCTCCTTGCAGACCCAGATTCAGGGCGTTTGGGGTGTTTTTGTGCCGTGGCGACAGCTCCCATTCTGTGTGCATGGCCCTGAAACAGAAAGTCTCCATTTGGGAGAATCAGCCCCAAATCCATGTGGGGAAAAGGAGAACGGGAAGAGGCAGCTTTTGAAAGTGCTTTTATAACTCTCTTGTTGTTGCCAATGAGTGATTCAGGGCTCTGCTTCCCACAGAACAACGTTTAATAACTCACAGAGAAACAGCGGAACAACGTTTGGGGACAGGTTCATCCTGTTATTTACCGCAGGAGGAAACATGCAGAGCCGAACCCTGCTCGCCTTCCCTCCAAGACTGGGGTCAGGTCGCTCCAGTCTGCATCCCAGGGCTCGCAAAGCAAATTCTCAGGCGTCAGAGTTCATAGAAATCAATTTAATGCAGCAGCACAGCAGCAGGGCTGGCTTGAGCTGGTTCCTGCCCAGAGGTCCCAGCCTAGCACAGAAATTCTGGGGTTTTATATTTTTACAGACCATTCACACCATCATTCAGTCTGATAGAAACAGCTGAGTCTGGGCTCTTCTTGCTTCTCACTGGATCTTTTCCACTCAGATCCCCAGTCAATTCCATTCTTACCAGTGAAGTGCAAACCACACCTGATCTCACAGATGTTCAGTGTAACCTGTAGCTGCTTTTGCTAAATATGAACAGAAGTTTACAGCACACAGCTTTCCAAGCAACATGAAGCAGACCGTGTATTTAAAAAAAAGAAAAAAAAAAAAAAAAAAAAAAGAAGACACACAGCCTTACAAGTCTAGGTGATTAATTCTGTCCAGTATGCTTTCACTTGTGAGGATGCAGGTTATGATTCATGTTGATAAGAAGGTAATAAACCACCAGAGGGGCTCTAAGACACCATTTGTTATTGATAAGGAGATGACAAACCATTAGAAGACACTGTTTGTAAGGAGGTAACAAATCACAAGAGGGGCATCTGGGACAGTATAAATCACCAAGGGAGGCTTCTAAGACACCTACACATGAATATGTATAACTAGAATTGTATAAAAAAGGCAAAAGGCTTGTACTGTGTGTGCAAGTTGGTGGAGCGGAGACTCCCCCACGCACCCAGCACTGCTGACTTATTTCCCATCAATGAACACAATAAAAGAAATGTGTTGTTAAATTCAGTGGTAGCGAATTTCATTTATAACATACTTAAGTTAGATTATATGAAAACTAAACTGGGCTCATGCGGTGACCTGTGAATAGTAAAAACCGTCACCACACAGCCAGTCATTCAGCAGAGAGCTCGCAGCAGCTCCCCACAGGCTGCCACATTTATAGAATAAAACGTTTGGCTCACACACAGACCGCACCAACCCCCACACCCACCATAGACCCGGGTTCAGGTGCTGTTCTGCTCCCCTGGGGCAGCTCAGGCCTTTGCCTCCTGCGGAGCCTGAACTGCTGCTGGTTTGGCTGGTGGGTTGAGTGCCAGAGACATTTCCAGGCGAGGACGAGTTTTTTAATCCTTTCTATAAAGAGGATTTCTTTGCATTTTAAAAACCTCATGCATCACTGACGTTGACTCTCATGTCTCTTTTTACACATACATACGTATTTAGGGAATATACTTATTTCATACCAATTATCTGTTTCCACTGTAACATATAATATCTACTCAGACATCTACAACCTTAAGTACGTATTTACACATATATATCTGCTTAAACTTATACAGAATACATGTTTATGCTTGTATATCAACACATTACCTAGAATATCTATTTATACTTATGTACCTGTTTAGCCTTCTCTTTGGACACAAATACCTTTTTAGATTTGCAGATGTTGGCATATTATTACAATCATATTATTACAATTATATATATTTAGACTGAGATATTAACTTACACTTTGCATGTTACACGATGAGCAGTGACACATGGCCAGCTGCACGGCTCAAGCAAGAAAAACACCCCCTGACCTGCCAGGGAAACATGCCACTGAAAGCCAGACAGAAATAAAGTACGTCAGAGCTCTCCATCAAAATATCGGGAAAAAAACTCATAGCATTCAGCTGCCTCTGTTTTTAAATGTTTAGAATAAATACCCATCTGCTTAAGTACACCTAATAAATTATATGCTGTGCCTATTTGGCAATTACACTTTTAACAATGGAAGTCAACATGTAAATTAGACCATTTAATTTTTTTTTTTAAGTTTCGTTTATGATAGAAAAATCAATGAGATAGAAGACATGGGTTTACTTTAAAAAAAAAAATCCCCATTGCTGCAGTACAGGAGTGTCAGACTCGCTAACGTTTTTGGCTGCACAGCAGCATGCAAAGGAAAACATTTCTGGGACATCTCAACTGTCACAACTGAGAACCCAAAGCCCAGCAGTGCCACCAACCTTTGCCAGATCTGCTCTGCTGGGCTATGTGGAAGGAAACTGACTTTGGTTGGTTGTTTCAAAGAACATAAACAGTCCTTTTGCTGGTGAGTCCTATTGCCAATTACATCACCTGGGAAGATCCACTCTGAAGGCAGGTTCATAAAACACAACTTTTTGGAATGAGGAATATTGCCATTTTGGAAGATTTCTTACAAACTGAAGTCAGAATTACACACACTTGGTTAAGGAAGAAGAATGTTATCAAAGCAATAACTCACTCAAACCACACCAGGGCTCACTGTCACTAGTTACAAGTCTGCAAGTGCCTCTTGGGAAAGCCTGACAAACACACAGAAGCAAAACTGATTTGTCCAGGTGCCTGTATCTCAGTAACATTTTCAAGTACTACTCTATGGTATTTTAGAAACTTATTGACTGAAAAAGCACAAAGCATTTATCATTAAAGCAGTCTGTTTCTTCTGAATATGTGAACTCTTATGAACAGCTTCTTTCCTCTTTTAGTACCAAATAATTTCCACTGTACCATTTAATAGTAAGCCCACAGAAACAGAAGATTACGCTTTCAGAAAATAAACAGAGGGAGGTAAGCTCTGCACAGGTGTACCATGCTCCAGAACAGACCTTATTTTCAGTACTTGTGTTAAAATAATTTGTATTAAAAATATAGAAGGAGAGTTGGTGCATTCTTAATGTTAAGTTTAAAGTCCACTCTACAAGTACCTTAGGAAAAACATAGATGCACATCTTAGACATACCTTGTACAGGCAGACCACTCTGGATTCTTTCTGTCCATCTTGTACTTCTGTGGCAGAAGACGGGGCAACCGCGGTGAGATGGTGGCAGTGGACATCCACCTGAAAGAAGAAAAAACCCTTCAGAACAAAGCTGGGTAGGAATCTGAAGCTTCCTTTTTTCTTGCAAAGGCTACAACTGATTGGAGGAAAAAGTACTTTAGTGCAGTTGTTGATACAGGCTGCTGGAGTGCTTGCATGTTTTAGACAACCAGGCTTTTTTTTTGACTTATTGGCAGCCTGAGTTTCTTAGAATGCACTTTCCCAGATACACACAGATGATAGACACAGATATCGCCTAAGTATAGCCAAGATTTCCCTCCTCATCCTGAAGGTTGTTATCGAAGAGTCTGTCCTTGTGAACTGCCTCGCTGCAAACAAACGAACAAAAAAAGATGTTTTCCAGGCCGTTTCTTCAAATAGCCAAGACATTTTAAAACTGCAGTTATCTTTTCCAACCAAAGTGATTTTGTGATTCCATTGAAAAGGATGGCAAGGAGCAGGTCAGCTTGTCAGAGAAAGACAGTGACAGGGAGCAAGACAAGGTGACACAGAGGGATAGGGACAGGGAGGCAGGGCAAAGAGAAGGAGAGGCCAAAATCAGAGACAAGGAACAGGAGACAGAGACGGTGGGGAAAAATCCAAGAATGGGCAGCGTGAGAGACAGAGGAAGGAGAAGCGGGCACCGGGCCATGGGACAGAGACAGGAGGGAGGAGGCACGGTGACAGGGCGCAGGGCAGAGTGACAGAGAAACAAAAATGAAGGGGGAATGGGACAGAGAAACAAGTGGGAAAGACAAGAAGAAGGGCAGAGAAACAGGAATGGGGGCGGGCAGGGAGCAGGACCAAGAGATGGAGCAAGGATGGAGATAGAGGATGAAACCTGGGATGGTCAATAGGACAGGGAAGAATATGACTGTGGGTAGAGAGCAGGACACAGGGATACAGTGAGAAGCAATGGGACGGGGAGTAGCATTAAGGGTCAGAAAGAATAACAGATGAACAGTAAGGAGGAATGGAATACTGAGATGCAGAACAAAAAAAGCCAGCAACAGCAAGCAAGACAAACGGATAGAGAGAGAAGGACAAGGAAGGAAGGAGAGAGATAGGAACGTGGGGAGATGAGAGCTGCACATACAGGCACAGAGAAGAAAAGAACAGCAGGGAATGGGCCAGAGAAACTGTGGGGAAAAAAAAGAGACTGATGCAGATCAGGACAAAGAGACGGAAAAGGGAAAAACACCGTTAGAAGATGGAGCAGGGCACAAAAATAATGAGAAAAGGAGAGCTATAGGGAAGCAAAATTAAAAATAAACAAACAAACAAAAAAAACCCCCACACCATCAAGCAAACACAGCAGCGTGGGAAAGAGAGAGGGGCAGGGAGGCACCGGGATGCGCAAGTGGGGAATGAGGCCCCGAGGGCCAGGGACTCACAGCAGCTCTCGCTCTTGGTGCTGCCAGGAGGCTTCTAACAGCTCAGACGCTCCTGTCTACTTCTCTCTTCCCTTCCTCTTTCATAATTCCGGGTGCTCAGCCATCCTCTGCCTAGGAGAACACGTTGGGGTGTCAGGGCTCCTACGAGAGGAGGCTTCGGGGACACAGAGCCTCGTTGGCTCACGCGCCACGCAGCCGTCCCGCACTCCAGGTTACGCGCACAGACCCTGCCACACACATTGTCAGCCCGGCCCACTGCAAGCTACGCAGAGGGACCCTTCGCCACCCGGAGAGAGGAGCTCCCTCTCTTGCCCACCGCAGGAAGCAGACATCAGGCCAATGGCCCCCGGTTTCTTCCTCTTTACCTCTCTCCAACCTCTCTGGCTTCAGTCGCAGCAGCCCCTGTCCACAGCCGGCATGTGCTCCCCTGTCCCTTTTCATGCTGCGAGACGAACCTCGCCAGCCCAAGGCGGGTGCAGTCGACGGCATCCCCGGGGAGGGAGCGAACAGCCACATCCTCAGCACGGCCTCTGGGAGAGGCAGAGAAAAAGAAGCAGCAGCAGCAGCAGCCGTTAGCACCACAGCTCACCTCTGGCTGAGCCTGCTCCTTTTGTGGGCGCCGCCGGAGACGCGCCGAGGGCCGGCTTCCTGCATTCACGACAGGGCTTGGGAGTGGCCCGGGAACACGGGATGGGTTCGCAGGAGCTACTGGAGCTGGGGGTGGCTGCGCGGGGCGAGCGGGGTCGCGGGAGGAGGCTCAGGGGAAAGCTCTGGCGAGCTGGGGACGCACCTGGCGTCTGCCCCCAGCCGGCTGTCACTTCCTGCTCCTTTGCCGGCTCTGGGGACCTCCCCGGCGGCTGCCCTGAGCCAGCTGCCTCCAGACCCCTGGGAGCCGGCCTCAGCGAGCACTCCGCAGCCTCCTGCCCCTTGGCCCCCGGGCGGGCAGCAGACGCCCCATCACCTGCCCAAAGGATCACTGAACTCCCCTCTGCCTCGGGCCTCACCTGCCGCCGGGACCGGGACCCACCGCCGCCATAGCGCCCCCAGACACCGCACATGCATCAGACGTCGACGGCGCTTTGTAGAGGCGCCGGGGCCGCCGACCCCGCCCTGGGCTGCAGTACCGGCCGCGGCCACCGGGCGGCAGCACCAGAGGCAGCCGGTGGCAACGGCGCTGCGGTTCCCGCTTTGCGCGCTCGGCGCCCGCCAGCACCTGTGGCGTTTGTTTTATTTTGTTTAATTTTTGTTTGATTTCTCGCTTGTGTCGTATGTGCTGGGCATGTGTGGATGGCTGACGCTACCTGAAGAGGTCTCGTATGGCAGCGGAGACGTGTTCTAACTCAGTCATGGCATTCCTGAGCTTGAGCGAGCCATGTCTGTCTGTGCCTCCGTTTCTCTGCCTGTAAACTGGAAATCCCCTACCTCATAGAGGCAGCATCAAATAAACTGGAAGGGTATTCCTTAAGATGTTATCAGGGAGGGATATGGGGGCAGCACGTCTACAACTGGTTTATCATGAACCACTGCAGGTTTGCCTGCCATGCAAGCTATCCTGGTTTTGAGTCACGCTGCAGCCAGCTCGGGCATTTCAGCACAAACAAGCTGCTGGTGAGCCAGGCGTCCTGCAGAGCCTTTTGTCTAAAAGTACTGTGTAAAACTAGCATCCCCTCATTGACTCTCTGGATTTGCCCAGAGGACTGTCTTTTACTACCTGCACCTGCCTCTTTGCCGAGATGGAGTCAAAGGGGGGATATCTGACCTACCTGCACTGGTCACAGCTGGAACACATCCTCTTAGTTTACCTCAACACTCCCTTCTTTGTCAGTGGCCAAAGCTCCAGTTCTTATCTGTTCTTGTTTCCATCCAAATTTCTGCTGCCTCTATTTAAACTCTCTCCTGAAATGTCTTGCCTAGCTGACTTTAACTGCATTTTTATACAGAACCAAACATTTCAAAGCTGATTTCACAGTTCTTAGAGGGGTAGAAATGTCATATGACAAAGGAATGGCTGCCAAATGTCAGTCAATTTTCACATCATGCATTGGCAGAACACAGAGATGCCCAGAAAGAGAGAAGACACAAAATTCATTCTACCAGAAAAAAACAGTACTGCTATCAGAGTGGCCAGTGGCCTGGTCTAATCAGCTCTTCATTCCACTCTTTTTCTCCTATGATAGGATTTTGTAAATGGGTGTTCTGTGGTTGACAATCTGTTGAAAGAAGCTGATATTCTGGAGACTGAGCAAAGAACAAATTCTTTTGGGGAAAACTCCAATAAGTATTTACAGCTTCACCCACAATGCCTGCAGACTTCCACACAACTGCTGACAAACCCTGTCCTTCAAGTCCACCTCTCCTAAAAGGCGGTATGTCATGGCTGGCATAACAACATTCACTGTCTGCAATTGTCTCATTGCAAAGCAGTAAATTTTTTAATATTTTCACTGGCAGTCTTTTATCAGTGTTATTCTTCCTCAGAACTTTAGATGCTGCAAAGAAGTCAAATATAGATGCTAAAAATACTATCTTGCTAGCAGTTTAAGCAAAAGAAGAAATAGATCACTCAGAAAAGGCCAGGCTAATAGCCTTAGCAAAGTTAGAGTAAAGAAGTGGTTAAGGATCTAGATGATTTAATCCAGTTTTAAGAAAAGGTTTTACAGTGAGCAATTAGATGCTGTTTAAGGAATTAATCACTAATGGGTCATTAACTCTGACTGCTATTGTACAGTTAACAAGCCGAGGCAGGATTATTAGACTCAGCACCCAATTAAGAAGGAGAAGATATTTACAACAAAACGAACAAATGAGCTTTTAAAATGGAATGGGACAATTTGAAAGGAAGTGTAGGAACACAGAGAACTAGACAGAGTACAAGAAAGATATGAGTTTGTCTACGCCTCTGTCCCTTTATTTGTTTGAAAAATATTTACCTGTCTGTGCTCACTTATGTTTAGCTGGTTAAATATTTCTTTTTAGCAATAAATGCATAGCTTTCCTCGAAGGACATAACTGCACACAGTTTATCCATCACAAGATTCACATGTACAATGTGTAACAAAAGACCTGCTTAATATGTCAACGAAAGAACAATCACCATAGCTCAACATAATATTTCTTTTTTTGTTCACAGGCATTGGATGATAAGCTTAATAAAAGTGAACAGGTGTCTTCAGCAGCTATTTCTGCTGTCCTGCCATTGTGGTTTTATCTACTGTTAGTCTTTGACTATGTCACGTAACGAAGAGTCAGTGCTGCTGGTTACAGCACTGACCAAAAGCTGAGGGGAGTCTTTCCAGCAGTGTCAAAATGTGGAAGAACACTACTGAAATCTGGGGAGCTGTTTGTTAATCATGAGCAATAAGCACAGGTAAGAGCTTTTGGGAAACAATTAAATGTGCTCACATGCAGGAAGGTTTTCAGCATCAGAGCTGCAGCTGGACTGCAGCCGAGTAATGACAGTGGGATTGTTGCAGCCCCCAAGGAGGAAGAGTGTGCAGAGCCTGTGCAGTCTGTTACTAACACAGCCCAGGGTGCACGGGCGCTTTTCCAGCACACCCAGAGACATCTTTCCCCCACAGCCACCAGAGATGCGCCCTCTTGCAAGCCNAGCAGGAGGACCTAGCCCAAGCAGGGTTACATTCTCTCCGAATTCAGCAGGGGCCACTCACTAGGCCTCCCTGCATCCCCCTGGCCCAGCACTCAGGGAAGGAAACCCTGGGGGGCCCAGGCACAGCATGTGCTCTGGTCCAGAGAGGCAGGATGGATCTGCAGGAAGGCTGGGGAGCAAGGAAAAGGCATTTTAAAATAGAGGGATTCCTATCATTATCTGTAAAGAAGCTCTCCAGACAATAGATTGGGGCTGCTGTGGAGAGCCTGTGAAGGGATGTTTAGAAACTGCTGTTTAAGGTTAAAAAGCTCTCTGAAGTGAAGCTCAACAAAGCTGACATACTTGTTTCTGACAGGACTCTTAAAAGGTATGCACAAATTGTGAAAATATAATTAGATGTCAGTCTTTGTCTGGCCACAACGAGTGGGAAATGGTGAAAGGAGAGGTCTCCCAGTCTGCATTGAGTCATCCCCAGGACACAATGAGGGCACTTGTGCATCCTCCTCTCCTCCCTAATGAGAAACGTTAATTGCCACAACCTCCAGAGTGTGTAGAGCACCCCGTACACAGTGGAGGAGAAGGGGTGTTTCATTACGGCTTCTCAGCCCCATTACAGGCAGTAACGGAGATAATGGAAAATAAAGATGCTGCAGTTTTAGTTTTGGCAGCTTGGCAAAGGGCATTGGGTGGGTGGAGAAACGAGCACAGCCCAGCACCATGCCAGCCTCCGGGGGCTGCACCAGGCAGGACACGACCAGCAGGCCCCAGCTCCAGCTCCAGCCACCCCATCAGGCGTCCAGGGCACTGTCAGCTGCTGCCCGCTTCCCCCACAGGCCGCTGGGCTGCAGCAGCACAGGGTCCCGCAGCACCTGCTGGTCCCTTCTGGGGAGGCAGCAAGGGCCAGCGGATGGGCACTGATCCCAGCCCACTGGGGCAGGGGTGGGCAAAGCCCATTCAAAACCCCCAGGGCTGCCCCGCACAGGCAGCTGTGGGAGTGCTGTGCCCCTTCCTGAGTGGGGAGCCCCAAAATGGCTGCGCTCCTCACCATCGGATGCAGCCCTCAGTGCTCACAGCCAGTCTGGGCAGGGTCCTGCTGCAGAAGGGGCAGGAGGAGGGCCCTGTCTCATCTCTACATGTCACAGGCAGCAGAGGGTCCGGCCCAAGCAGCCCATTTGGGTGCAGAAACACAATGCCCAGCCTTCCTGCAGGTTGTGCCATTTAATGGTGAAAAAGCAAAAAACCCTCCCCAGGTAACACAG
>VWYH01006015.1:0-13417 GCA_013399365.1 Pampusana beccarii
CAACACCAACAAACAACACAAAAGAACAAAACACAACCCATAGGCAAAATGTGAACACCTTCAGGGTTTGCCTCTTTCTGGCAGAATTTCATTCTGAAGATATTGCCTTTATGCAACCAGACATTAAACTACACAAGCCAAGCATCTAGACAAGCACAGGCTGTATTCGAAAGGCCATAATGGAAAAGATAAAAGGGTTGGTTAATGAGTTATTTTAATTTTATAAAAATTCTAAGAGGAAGAAAATGCTTAGCACTAAGTTTTCTGCAGCTGGCTACTTTTAAACGTGCATTTTATAAACAAAGCTGCTGTAAGCAGGTATAAAGAACACAGTGAAGTTTAGCACAGAATAAAAAAGTCTGCTGGGCATTTAGGAAAATGCTATCATAAACCTTTATTTTAGAGCACAAATTCCCTGTTTAGAATACCAACACCTACCTCACAGCTTTTAAAGTGACTATTTGGCTTAGCGCATTTGCCTATACTGAGCAATATAAACAGCTGGTCCAGGACAGAAACCTGTCATCATATAAAGATCACCAAACATCTGGAAAAGAAATGCTATAAAAAGTATAGTTTTTCCTTATTTCTGACAAAACAACTTTGTAACAATATCTAGGTACATACACACATTTAAAAATCTATTTGTAATACAATTTTCTCAAATAACAAAGCTTTAAACACTTGCATTGCGACAGTTATCTTGTTTACCTTGGCATTAGAACTAGCATCTGAGTTTATCTGTATTTTACCAGACTTGTGTCAGAACGATTAAACACAGCCAAGGGAAAGGGAAGAACACATACATACATATTGATATGACATACATATTCTTAGTGAAAGGAGCAACTGATGTTTTGATGACAAATGTTGCTAATGGGCGATAAGGACATCTGATGCAGCTCACAAAATAGTATGAATAAAAAAACACCTAAAGCAATTTATCTGTGCAAGAATTTATCCTAACCAATAAAGTCAATGAACATACCTGGAACGATAAATATCCATATGCACGTATTAAAAGAACGCATTTCATAGAGGAATTTTATTTTTGTTGTATTCTTTCACTGCTTTGAGGACTTGAAAAAATATTTCTATACTTCCTTGTAGTATCTAACTTCAGTTCTCCACAATTTAATGGGATATTACACAGTCACCACATTAATCTGTGGACCTGTCCTCAAACGTTTATATACTCCGTGGAATGTGCACAAAAACCGTTAGCTTAACAGTCTAATACTTCCTAATACTTCAGTACTTCAGTCACTGTTCACAGAGATTAGTCGTAGCGCTTCAGCTTTTATCAGGAAGCCCAAAACTGAGTAGGTACCCATACTTAGTAAAAAAGACATTTAAAATCACATGAAAAAGGTTTCTAGTGGTTTTGCTTTGTTTTAATAAATGCAATATGAATTAGTCACATGTAAAAGCCACATAAACCAGTCCACCTCTTATTTATAAAAAAACCTGTATATTAAAAAAAAGCTTCTTCCCAGAGTTTCTTCACACTAGTTCAGCCAATTAGTATATCTAGTTTGCAAATTAAATTATTTGTACTAATGAGAAGCAGTATATCGGTTCCACTGCTTTGCTCAGTGCGCAGATATACACAGCACACTCTCCACATGGACCTCAAAGCAGACAGAGGAAGAGATGCAAGAGAAAAATTAACAAAGAAAAAGTAAAACAGCAAGGATTAAACAGCATTAGGAACAGAAGCCTTCAGAATAATAGCAAACAGATACTACTAATAGACAAATCAAAACAAAGCAGTGCTCCAAAGTGCTGTCAGTTGTGTATTTATGCCACAGACATAAATCATATATTCAAACCATAATTCAAATACTGCACTACACATCTCAAGGATTTTCCTGTAAAACAACAATCTAGTAAAAATAGAATTATACACTACTTCAGTTCAAAAACTTTACAGAAATTAACTTGATATTGTAAATATTAATTAAGATTTTTAAAATCCATATTATTCTACAACGTGATACCTACTCCTACTGAAGACACAATATGGTAAAATGTTGAAGAAGTCTAAAATAAGAATTCTTTTTTAATCTTAGTAACTTCGACATCTACCTGTTATTACCCAGTGTAATGCATTCTCTTTCACGCCTTGCAGTCCTGTACAAAAACGCTGCAAACTACCAGCAAAAACAGCTCATCATTTTAACTCCTCTTACACCCTATAAATGCAACTAATATTTCAGTTAATTAAACCTAATCTTCTTGGCCTATGAAATGATTAACAGTTATGTAACTAATGATGTCTAATTTTAGTTTCTATGTTTCTATTTTTGGTGAAGATCTGGGAGAACAGCAGACAGCTGAGAAACATTTTCTATCTGTTCTTTTAGGAAGAACGCATTTAAAATAAGATTCAACAAATATTCTATTCGTCATCAAGCAGAAAACTAAGCACACTGAAAATAGCCCTATTAACAGCTCAAATTTTGATTACAGCAGCAAAGACCTAATTAAACAAAGGAGTCATCAATTTTTTTTAGATGGATAGCAAGAAAAGCTAAACGAAACTTGATTTTGCACTGCTAGGCAGAACTGAGAATATTTCAGAATATATTTCAGAACTATTTTGTTTTAAAATTAGAGGAGATGTTCAGTGAACTGCTTGAAACAATGGAAAGCCACTTTATTGCAAACACAACCAAAGTGAAGGAACAGACTTTTCTACTGGAGCAATCAAACAAGAAAATGTTTCAATAGTGTATATTTTTCAGACACATATTACCTCAATATCTCAGGACAATGTCTTAAAGTCACTTTTGCCCTTTCAAAATAGCCTTTTCATTCAAGCTATTTAAGCCAGTACTCTTTAAGAAATAAAATCCCAAACACGTAAGAACTATGACCTTTTAGTACCATGTATAAGATCATTCACAGTGGCATGAACCTTGTTTCAGACTGAGACTTCCAGAAAAAAAATGAAAGATTTTTGCCTTAAAATTCAGCTATGCCAAGACCCTTTACTGGTCTTCATCTACTTGAATGTGTTTGGAATACTACATAGCTTTCCAACATGAAAGCAAAGAAGTGAAGGCAAAATCTGTTCCACCGTTCCTTCTGTGTTTTAGTGTTCACCGATTTCACTTAAACCAACCTATAGCTTAATTATTCATTATCATGAATTTCACAGAATATCTCAAGTTGGAAGGGACCCATACGGATCAAATACAAATCCTGGCGATTTGTTATGCATGAAAAAAAAAAATTCCAAAAACATGGAGATAATTTATAGTTGTGCTGCACAGGTCCACATTATTACAAGATGACCAGATTTTCTAAAAACTATCAATTTGATCATTACAGCAGAATCTGGGAAAAAAAATACGTATATATCTGGGAAAAAAATTACATACATATATATATACACACACCTAAATAGGTCACAGTAATACAGAGAAGAGAGCTACAAAACAACAGTGTCAAAATTCTCACCAGTTATGTTAACTGGGTTTTCTCAGTTCTACACAGTCTTATCCATGATTATTTCATTAGTTTTCAGGTTAAAAGACCTCCAATAATAAAACTACAGAATACCGACAGTCTTACTGCAACAGTTGTCAGAAATAAAGAATAAGGAGTTGAAGTGCAACTAGTTTCCAGACTAGAAGTACATTTGGTTATTGTGTCTTTAAAGGCAACTGGTAAGAGGTACAGTCAATTTCCAGAGCAAGAGACCTTCTACAGTCCAGTAGAACCCTAGCAGAACAGCAAGGCTCTTCAAAAAACAATGCTGGATTCATTAAACCTAACCAACGACTAGGCTTTTACAGACTGCAAAGAAGAGAGATGGAAAAAAAACAAAAGGGGGTGGGGGGGTGGGGAGAAGCTCCAAAGCGATCATTTAAGAAGCAACCAGAGCAAAATCTGAGGTTTGACTTTTATACTTTTCTATGTAAAATTACTTTGGTATGCGTGCTACTTCTTTATTCAGTGATTACCAATCAGAATTACAGCGACCTGTAGTTTACAGGAAGAAATCCATATGACATTTTTCAAGAAATCTAATAATTTTCATTTCATTTCATAATGGCTCCTTTCACTTGGCTTCCTTCCAAGATGTCACATGTGCCTACATTGTCAGGAGACATATAAGAACTCTTCCCTCATAAAAGAGAAGAAAATATATACATATATATTAAAAAATTCTCATATTTGGCATGAGTCTTGCTTCTTTCCTAAGATTCTGTAGCTAATTTTTATTCCCAGGGTGGATCATGAGTTCTTCTAACACCTCTGCAATCTCATTTCTAAGGATACTGCTTTCCTTGTGAAGAACCCTAAAGCTGTATTTCCTATGATTTTCTCAGGTCCTTAAAATAGCGGGAACCCTGCCTGCTTAAATTTCATGGTTCCAATCTCAGAATTTAAAAATAAGTACCCTCGTTCAGGCTGTCTTTTTTTCTAGTCATCACTTCCGTGGCTTCATTGGTCTGTAGATGCACAGAGTTGAGGGCCTCAGGAACCACATGGGCTCACAGTGACTTTTTGCCTTATTCTTAAAATGGAGTTTTCCAGCTGAGCAGCTCTAATCAAGGGCACTACTCAACTATCAGAGCCAGGACTCAAAAGGGTCATAAAACAGCACGCTGATAATTAATTTTCCCACCCTTAATAGAGCAGCTTTCTGTAAGAAGGGAGCAAGATACGAATAATTTTTTCCAACTTCTGAAAGTGCTAAGATATTACTCCCAATCCACGGAGGAGAGAAGAAATTACAGAAAAAAAAAACAGTATGGCCAGTTGGTCAGTAGACCAACCGCAAAGCTCAGAACAGAACTTCCAGCCCTTGGACAAGCCCTGTGCTCACACTACTCATAAGCTGGACCAGTTCCAAATACTAGCATGCGATACAGATTATTTACACTGCTAATTTCTGATTAATAGCAACAATCTTTTATATATCTATGTAGAAGTATGTATACAGGTACATATATGTACACAGACATATTTATTCTTAGATCTCCCTGCTCCTCATGTACCACCTCAATGAAACATCAGTAAACTAAACCTGAAGGCTATTAGGTAAACCAATTGAATTGCAAAGAAATAATCTCCCTTGACAATTCAGTTCCCTTTCTGAATGTTTTACTCACTGGATAGAAGAGACAAGAAGAGACAACCAAAAGTCATTTAACACATGGCAGAAGAAAACCTAAGCAACCAGTATTACATCAACAGCAAAAGAATCAAGCTACTGAGTAAGCATCTCCTTAAAGAATTCTAGGACTATTATTGGAACAGAAGTTGGAGATAAAAGGTGGATGAACCCTTATCTCAGCTGAAGTGAGATGCACAGGAACTGACAAACATTGCTTACTACTTCCCTTCTACAATTACATTCCAGGTTATACCCTCTACCATGGTAGAACTACAACCTAACTTTGTGCTGTTGCTCCCACACTTTACATAGGTTCTGTCTTCCCTAGTAAATCCTACAGCAAATCCTTTCACTGATTCCCACAGACCTTGAATCAGGCTCAAATTTTGCCTCCAGTAACCACTGTATGTCACCTCATCTCAAAGTCAACAATTCCTGAAGAGTCTTTCCTCCTGCCAGCCAAATGGGCTGTATGTTCATAGTGGTTTGTAAGTACTGCCTCCAGGTGTTCTCCAGGCAACTTACACCACTGAACTTTCTTGATCTTTTTTCACATACTGGTATTAAACTACCCCCACTCCAATCATACATTATCAGATCTTGCGACATCTAGAAAGGGCAGAGGCAAAACAATTAGAGCTGTTACAAGATAGCCACTATAAAAAGTGAAAACCCCGTTAGATTTTAGATGAGTAAGAAAACAGCTACTCACTGGTTTCGGCATTTTTCTTGTTTCCTTTAACCTCTTATCCACTCAAGTCTTCTACAAATTCTTTGTCCCCTTCTGTCAAAAACAAAATAGAAAGAGTTGATTTTAAATTTATCATAATGGAGTTCACATACATCACAGCAAATAGTACAAATTCCAAAACAGGTAAACAAGAGCTTTACATGTACAAAACACACTTTTCAGTAGCTAGCAAATTAGAGACCTGTAAGTTCTGGTACTGGCTAAGTAGTAACCTTCTTTCTACTTTTTGTACAATATTAACCCACTAACGTTAGAACAAAGAGACAACAGTTCCCCAAGTACTACAAAATATTTTTTAAACCTTTGATATCAGTCATCTTCTAGTATTAAAATCTTTAACGTTATTTATGAGGAAGTAAAATTTGTACAAGGAACTCCAAAGCTGCAACTTAATCTGACAACTCTAGTGAAACTAGAAACATCACGAAAACAAAGAAAAAAATCTAACAATTTTAAAGCACCAAAACTATTTCATGTCAATAAAAGCATCTGTTTATCTTGGTAAAGGAATGATAGAGTTGTTTTTCCTAACGAACAGAAATGAAAGTACATCATCACAGTATTAAAAAAAAAAAATCTGCTCTGCTTAAAATAACAGAGCTTTTTAAAAATTTCTTTAAGCAGAAAGGCTGTAAGTTATGTCTACGTGGTAATGAAAGCATTCACTCTAGTGCTCTGTTCCAAAAACGTTTTTATGCCTTGAAAAAAAACATGCTTGCAACGTAATTGATAGATAGCACCCTGCTTCCTTTTCAATTCATTCTAACTCAGAAAGAATATGCAGCTAGTCACTTTCTCGCAGTTTTAAAGTAATGATTTCCATGAATCAGACCTGCTGCTGGTCTGCAAAGTGTACCAAGGATGGCATTGCCTTCAAATATAAAATTAACTGGAATTACACGTATACTAAGAAAAATTAAAGTGACACACAACTTGGAATAATCCGAGATTCCAGTATAATAACTCCATGACTGCATCAGATAAATAAGATTTTCAGAAGTGCCTAAAAAAAAAAAAATCTAAGCAGAAAAACAAAATGTTTCACACAATTCATTTATCAAAACAAAACTTTTGTACAAACGATTTCTCATTCATAAAGAAAAATGCTTACATAGTGTTATACATATTTACAAAAGACATTCTTTTCCTTGCTTCTTGGCAATAAAAAAATAGAGTAAATATGAGAAACATTTGCACAGCAATCTAAGGTGTGCTAGCATTTCATTTATATCTCTTTTACTGATCAGTAGAAATATGTTTGAAAAGAGTGACTGGGAAAAAAAGAGCTAAAGGATGAAAAAGGATTTAAGAAGCATCAGTGTTGTTGGCTGGTTAAGAAAAATTATTAAGACTACAGATTACAGAAAGAGATCTAATGATATAATATAGATATGGAACAAACTTTGTTTAAAGAAAAATCAGCCTAAAAAAAATTAATACCTTTAAGTTACACTTCTTATGACATAATTAAGGTAGCACAACTATGAAGGTAAAATACTACATTTTTCTAGTATAAAGACAATTACATTCCAGTAGATTTTTTTAATTATGGAAGATATTATAACGTATTTGACAGGATAAATAAGACTTATATTCTAAGATATTGTTCAATATATTATTGAAAAATATGAACACGCTCTTCTGCAATTTCCTTCTTCACCTTTTTTAACCGAAAGAGATTTCAGGGATTAAAAAGGTTTTTTGGGTTCTTACAGCACGGGTTTTTGATAAAATTCAACAGCATATTTCCAGCTCACAGAAGAGATTGTCCCCTCTTCTCCTGTTTCCCTAATGTACAGAAAGATTCAAGAGTACTAAAAAGCAAAACAAGCTTGGCTCTAATATCTGCTAACAGTAAGCAGGATTCTGAACTCCAGTAATCCCTGTATTCACCTTTTTGACAGTAGAGGCTCATTGCTTGCAAAACTGAAGGCAGATTGAAGCCCTAGAGATAAACTCAGTTAATTAACAATGCAGAAGTTAAATTAGATTCTCATCCACCATTTTATAAGTGTGCCAATTCAACAGTACTAAACGGAACAGAAAGTAGCACAATTGTTTTTATGCGCTTGTTGTTATATTAGCATTGAAAAGAGGGGGTATAGTAAGAGGACTGGTATTACTTAAGTCCTGTCTCCAGAAGACAAATGAGAACATATGGCACAAGGCCGAGATCTGTCTTATCAACTGATTACTGTCTGAGGTCTTCCTAAGGGAGACCACGTCTATCACTTTCTTAAATGAAAGCCACACTCCCATACACTTTATCATTGCAAACTGTTCTGTAAGTTCCAACTTCTTCCTTTGGGTTTTACCTAAATACTTCTTTAAACTGCTATTAGCCAACCCTAAATTGTTTATTTGAAAACATATTTTAAAACTTTAAGGTAATTTCAAAAATCAGAAACATGACTACAAAGCTTTACAGGATAATTCTATGTAATCAAATCACAATTAGTACAAATGTAATTTAAACAAGTTTACAGAATTAACGTTTATTGTTCACATGCAATAACACAAAAGTAAAAATCCTCTTGTGCAAATCTCAATAAAAATGAAGTGTCACTGTCAGCCCCACAGATCTCATGGGTCTGAAACTATCAAGGTACACGAGGAACAGGGGAAAAAAACAAAACAAAACAAATAATAGCGCAGGTATTTTTTGCTTAAGTGTCTGTTGTAATTTCTTTCACTAGTGAGGAAAACAAACAAAACACAAAACCCCACCAACAAAACAAAAAAAGAAAAAAAAAAAAACACAAAAAACCCCAAACAAACAAAAAACCCAAACAACCCAACACAACCACAAAACATCAACATTATAATTTCTTTAAAAAAAAGAAATTTCAAAATTTAGAGTTAACTACACTGAACTTGTTTCTATTTCAGATCGTAAAGATCTTGTGCCACATTACAAGGAAAAAAAACCCAAACTCAACTGATAAGGTCGACAACTTAAATTCACGGACCATTAACAGCCTCTGTCTGTCTGCTTTCATGCGCAAAATGTTATGCAATTTCAAACCCACATATTCACACAAAAGCACTGCAACTAACTATAGTATGTATATAAAAATAAAGAAGTTCAGAGATCTTAAAACTGTGCATAAATTGAAATTAAAAAGTGCCAAATAGAAAAATAATACCTTATCTTTCCCAGTTACTTGCACTACATAATACTAAAAACAAATAATGAAAATATTTGGCCAAAAGAAACAAAAAATCACTGCCAGGCAAAATATTGTGCATCTCCACTGTTATTACTAGAGTGGGAGTTCACTTCTGCAACTTATGCATTTCCAATAAACTTATATTTAGTGTATAAACTATATAAGTTTTACTAAGTGTTTATCTTTAAAACAATTATTTATACTTACTTTTAGTTCAACATCAATGTCAAATGGTACTGCAAATAAGAGGAAAAAAATACCCAAATGGGACTGTGAATGATATCCCTATCGCTTCCTGCATTCTGAAACCAGCTTGTGACCTACTACACACAAAGGCTCATCGCTTTGGCATTTCTATTCCCAAAGGTGCCTCTTCCAAGTCAGGATTATCAGGGTTGTGATTTCGCAGAGTTCCTACAGCTACAATACTCCATCCCTCAAGACCTTCACAACACATGCAATAATCTGGAGAATACCACCAAAGTATCAGCAGGCTCCACATCACAAACAAACTAGAAATCATCAATAACTTCAAGAATTCTCTTGAAACGAAAAACTGTGATTTCAATTAATTTCACTACAAGGCAGTCAGAATTTTTAAATCAGTATCATCCATGTTTCCAGTTATGCCACAGAAGCCAACAAATAAAGCAATTGTTGAAAGATGACAAAGAAAGCTTTCTTCAGAAAATGATGGTGCATCAAATGCTTGATGCCAAAATTCTGTCAAATAATTTATGCAGCAGCTATTTTCAAAAGAAACATTCATACACACAGCCATGGGTCTGAGGTCAGGTGAGGATGAGATAGGAGGCAGAGGCTTGAGCAGGACGCCTGGCTGGCAGAGAACCCGCCCTCAAAAGCGAGACCCCTATCTGACAGCTCAGGACCATCTCTGGAAGCACTCTCCTCTGCACCAGCTCCTAAGCTCTATCAAGAGATTCATCATCTGTTTTCCTACCTACAGATGGCAGGGACCACAGAGCTTTAGCCATAGCAACATAACTAATTTATTTACAGGAACTTATTTAAAATTAGTATACTTTTTCTTTTCAAAGTCTTAGACCATTCCATTTTTTGTGATAACGAAAAGTTTTAGACCTTCAGGGAGGCAGCAATAGGCAACTTACAGGCCACAGTACCCGACTAACTGGTCTCAGCTTTCTGCAGAAACGCCTCTCGACTCCAAAGCAGCCTGTGAATGGCTGCAGGGCAATCATCTTTTACAGTAACAGCTCCCTAATGACAGGCTTGCTGCAGTCCAATAAAGAAGTTCCCTAGCTACAGACTTTACTTCTGCATACATCTTTTTCAGACACAGTCATTGTCTACACAATTGTCTGAGATGTAAGCAAACCAAGAGGGGAACCAAAACAAGCTTTCTATCTCACACACACCAAAAAAAAAAAAAAAAAAAAAAAAAAAAAAAAAAAAAAAAAAAAAAAAAAAAAAAAAAAAAAAAAAAAAAAAAAAAAGCAAAAAAAAAGCTGAATTCTATAACTAACAGGTAATAATTGAGATTTGACCAGTGCTAGATATCACATGCAGAGCATTACATACAATGTTTTTTAAGTAGTGCTGTATCTTTACCTTCTTAAAACCACTATTTGCCCAAATCCTGCCTTCCCTGAAATACAGTAAATGTATTTATAGTTAAATATATTTTGAAGAGTGAAGTGTTTCTTCCAAACTGGAGTTCCTGAGAACTTCAGAACTACAAATGAAAACCTGGCAGGTGCTAACACAGTAGTTAAACAAAAAAGCAACAGAGACCAGCCAAAGAATATTTGTGCAATACTTGCAGTTTTGCCAGTTAATAAACTGGTATGCTATAGATATGCTAAACAATTTACATAAAGTTTGTATTTATTAAGTTTAGTAACCTTACATAAAATTTAGGTTCCAAGTACCCACAACCGCACTATTTGAAACAGCTCTAAGATTTTTAAATAGTCCTACAGTGACAGGATGGCAAATCTTCCCCCATGTACATCTGACAGACAAGCAAAAATGGAAATTACGAAGTGGGACTGATGCAGATACTCTGTTGTTTCAAGGTGAAATAAACCCTCATCTAAAAATACAGTTAGCAAAGAACTAAGACACAACCAAATTTCTGGGTATATTCCATTTCAAAACCAGACATATTTTCTGAATAATGCTGTTAAGTCTCTTCAAACTAGTTCCATAAAATAAAGGAAACTTATGAACATGAACTGGCCTCTTGCATGAGTCTCCATATACCCTAGCTAGCACTCTTAAATCAAAACGTTGTAAAGATTATTAACCCTCCTTTTGGACCAGTGTAATATTTGTTTTTCCTTATACTACATGACTTGAATTTTTTGTTTCACAGAGTGATTAAGAAAAAAGTTTTCAAATACAAAGCACAGCTAAGAATTAGCCTTCTGGTAAGGTTAGCCCACAAGTGTAGCCCTTCAAGGTAGAAAGGAAAAAGTTTACCTAGGCCCCTTCAGCTCTGGAGTAAACTCGCTGAGCAGGCAAGATACAGAATGCTACTTTAATGGTTCAGTATCTTTCAACAATTAGGACTTTCTTCAGAAGTTTGTATAAAGCTTTGTTTACATTTACAGACTTGAAAATCCTCCCTTTCCTCTACTCCCACAGACTCCTAATGCAATACAAAGTGATAGGACAGCTTTGATGTATTTAACACATCCAACAGAAAGAAGTAATACCTTAAACAACTTCCCTCTTCACCTCTGCCAACAGAACTACCCCTTCTCAAAAAGCTGAGCCAGACTGTTGGAGTGCCTGTATACCTATCCTGGCAGTGGCTAAAGTAACCTTCTTTACCAGGAACTGCCTTCTAATCCAACCTCTACGCTTCTTACCCCCCTAATTTTGTACCTTGTAGATGGATCCATATTCTCACTCTCTTTATGGCTTTACCTAAATTTCTGTGAACCAACATTTTTTTTGGCAGCTCTATTATCATTAAGCCCTGCAACACTCCCTACTGCAATGGCAGAAATAGACCAGAACTCTTTCTGTCATCTCTACAAACACTTTTACATCATTTCTTTCAATCAGCGTGCAAGGAAAACTCCCTGGGCAGCTCCCTGACATGTCACACCATGCCATTATCTGTGTGTTTTCTAAAGCTGTTGGTTGTACTTTTGCTCTCTAGTTTCCCCAACCTGCTGGAAGAGCTGTGTCACTTCGGCACAAAGCTTGGAAATATGCCACTGCCTTGCAATCGCTATTTGCTGGGAGGCTGCTTATCTGGGAACATTGCACTGACTTGCAGTTTATTTTTCTCACAGCCCCTCTTATGCTAAATCAATAGATCAAGAGAGGCAAGTCTTATAATTCAATAAACAGTTACTGCTTGTCTCTTATCTTCAACGATCACAAAACTACCTCATCACAGCAGCCATAATGTTACTGCATATCATCTCCACGTCCTCCCTCACAAGACCCACTGCCCAGCAGCATTGTGCCAATGCACTTCATGAGAGCTGGCAGCAACAATGTTATTTCTAGGGTCTTCTGAATACGTGAAGTGGTGGGCAGCCACATGCATCCTCAAAAGGTTTCTGTAACAGAAACAGGATGACAAGCACCTCCGATGAAAACAAAACTGAGTAAGATGCAGGGACACGTCTGAAGCCTAACACAAGCGAGTCACAAAGACAGAATTAATTAAAACTCAGAACTGCAACTCCCACAACTCAGTTAAAAAAATCTGAATATTTTTAAAAGCCTGTACCAGAAAGGGGAACGTGAAATACTTGTCTAGGGTGTTACAGAGACTGGAAAAGACAGCTTAATAGCACCTTGCAAGAGATATGATTAGTTGTGTTGGCATGGGGTCCAAAAAGTCTTTTTTTTAATGTTCAAATTAAGAAAACTGACAAAAGGGAAGTGAATTTCACAAAGTTGAAGCTAAAACCCCTTATCTGTGCTAGACTTTAAGCAGTATGGTTAATTACAGATGCCCACGACTCGTACAAAACATTAATCCATTCAAAAAAACAATGCACAAAGGCTCATTCAGGGCCGCTGTGCCCATTACGTCGGTCAGTATTTAAGGACTCTAAAAATGTGCATTTGTTGAAAACAATAGACAGCAACAGATGCTTCACAGCACTTGTTTATGAAGTAATTCCTTATTATTCTGCCACACCGCCACAGTCAGCTGGCCGACACGACTGCCACATGTCTACGGTAACCTCAAGAACCGCGACGCTCAGGGACATGAATAATGCAGCGGGGGCAGCGCGGCAGGGGCACGCCGGGGCCGCGCTCCGGGGCTTCCCCAACAAAGCGCCCGCCCGCCCGCCGCCCCCTCAGCGGCGGCGGGGTCGCCGAGCCGGACCCGGGCCCCGTTCCCGGCGGAGG
>VWYH01006015.1:13478-23892 GCA_013399365.1 Pampusana beccarii
CGCCTCGCCTCAGCGCCCCGCGGGGCCAGCGCGGCCGCTCCCCGCGCTCCCACCTCACCTGGGGCTCCGCTCCCCCGCGAGCGGGGCGGGCGCTCCGCGGCGTCGGGCGGAGGGGGGGGACGAGACCCCTGGGCAGCGTGCTGGGCGCGGCGCTCTCCGCTCCTCGTAGGGCAGGGCGGTGTGTCCCCCCCCCCGCCGCGCAGCTCCCCGCTCGCAGCGGGGCAGGAGGCGCTGCGGGGCCGCCCCGTGCTGCTCGCCGCGCCGCTAGGGACGAGGCGCCAAGCGCGGCGGCCGCTGACAGCTCCGCAATATGGCGGCGGCCGCCGCCGTTCAGATTTTCCCCCCTATCAGATGTGGCTCCTGCGCCCGCACTGGGCACGCGCGGCGCGGCGGGGCATGCGCGTCAGGCGGCGCGAAGCCGTTGCCCGTAGTGCCGGCGCTGGCGGAGGGGCGCGCGAGCAGGCGGCGCGCGAGCGGCCCGCGGGCGCGGAAGGAGCCGTGTGCGGCAGCCGTTAGGAGCAGTGCTGCGGCCGGCCGGGGCGGAGGCAGCAGCAGCGGCTCTGGTTGGGGGACACGGAGGTTGTGAGGGTCCGGACTTCCTACGGGGAGGCAGCGGGGGTGAGGGACGTGGCTCCCGTGGCGGGGCACGGCGGCGAACACCCACTCTGTGAGGCGGTGCCCGGGCGCGGCGGCCCCGAGGCCTGCCCCGCCCCCCAGAGCCCGCACCGCCGCCCCTCTGCGCGGAGCCGGGTCTGAGCCGGCGCTCACAATTGCCAGTGTCCCGTGTGGAAGTCACCCGAGCTCGGCTCTTCCCGCGCGTGTGTCCTCGCAATAGCTGCTCGGCAGCAAAACGGTCCGAGAACAAACCTCGAAAAACTCTTTGCACGCATAAACGAGGAGAAGATGAGAAGCGGCTCTTCCTCTGCACAGCTGGGCGGCCGAGTCTGAGGGCGGGCGGGAAAACGTCAGTAAAGCCTGAGCCGGGGAGCTGACGGCGCGGGTGTTTCCATTCAAAGCCCTGCGAGGGAATAACGTGCCCTGCTGTGTGTCAGGGGCCCCGTGGGTGCGATAGGCACGGCGGGAGCGCGGGTGTGGCGGCAGATAGGGCGGCGCGGAGCTGGCGGTGCCAGCAGCAGGAGCGGGGTCGGGGTGCGGTGAGCCCGGGGAGCTGGAGCTGTGGTGGATCTTGAGAAAACAGAATCCTCCCGAGAGAGCAGGGTGCACGTTGGGTGGGGAGCGCTGACCCTCTTCCCCTCTTCCATCTCATCGCAGTGATGGGGCCCTCGCGCCTTCTTCACTCAGGGTAGGGGAAAGACTCACATTGGGGGATAGGATCATACTTTTTTTCTTTGCATATTTTCATTTTTTTTATATATAATACAATCCCAATGGGGGTGGAGAAGAAAACAGCCGTAAGGATAATACTCCTGAAGGACAGAGCAGTTGAGGCAGTCCCAGTCCTCTCTGTGCTTTTGCAGTTTGTTTGCAAGAAAGTGAAGGTGCTTCCTGAGCCGTGGCAACGCCGCTAGGGAGGCCAAACAGCAAAGCTCAGTGCAAAGGGATCCACTTGAGCTACCAACTCTGCATCATGCAGCTGCTATTAATACACCTCGCCCTCTGGCTGTCTGATAAAGAAAGAAGGATTGGGGGAAGAACTAAGAGGAATTTTCAATTAAAGCTCCTTCAAAAAGAATAATAAGAACGTTATAGGATGAACTGGAGGTGGGGAGAAAGGGAAGAAGAGGAGGGCAGCCTGGAAAGCCACAAGGAATAATCTCCCAGAGAATCTGTGGGAGCTTCATCGACTAAATATTTTACATTTATTCGGACAAAATTTAAAGAATATTTCCATAAACTATATGACTACATAATACAAACTGATGAAATGTAATTATATAAGCCCGAGTTTAATTGCTTCTTCTAAAGGCATTTAATGAGTTTAATCTGTGATGATTTTATGCATTTTGTTGTATATTTCAAACAGGCATTTCTCTCGCAGTCATCACCATGGAACCTGAACATTTCAGTCTATTAAAGGTATGTTCAATTTCCTCCCATGGGCTAAAATTTCCATTCCAGCTTTGCTTATGCCATTTTGCTCCAAGGAAGAAATGAGAGTGGCTGATTCCTCCTTCTCTTTTTTGTTCATCATGAAGAACATCCTGGCTTGAAACAGAATATTTTGCAGTACATTAAACTTCTGAAGTGTCTTGCAGCCTCTGCAGATAACACAGTTCCACTGACCAGCTTCCATTAGTATTCGATGTACTTCTCTTCCCTCTTCAGATGGCATTTTCCTGCAGGTCAGAGTAAGATCCAAGGGAAATGAAAATGGAAAAAAAAAAAATAAAACAAACAACAAACCGTGGAAAACCAAACCCTGTTTCATGCAGTCATCTAAAGAAATTGTCTACAATTCAGTGCAGTGCACTGCAGTGTTTACTTTAGTTGACTGAATTAGAGGCTCGCTTTTCTTCCAAAACAGTCCATTGTGAACTGGCCCACATACAGCATTATTGCACAAGGGCATGCTTTCTTTACCAGTGTTGATAGCATGTGGAAGAAAGTTCCTTTCAATTTGTGCATTATCACCATAGGATATGCTTTATCTCTTATCCTGTTACATGCAGAATATTATTCCTCAAAAATGTCATGATAAATAATAGTCTTATCTTCCTTGTCAACAGTATAGTGTGGTTTTCTTCTCACCTTGCTTCCTTAACAAGGTGTAAAATTGCAGTTTGTCTGATAAAACAGGGCAGTAAAAACAAAAGTGTACTTAGAGATCATATTCTTTTTAGCCATGAAGCTGAAACTACAGAAAGAACTACAGGCAATAAAGAGAGCTTTCAGATACTCATATCAACTTAAATTACACAGTCCTTTAAGAGGTAGGTTGTAAAGATAAAGTTAGTGATAAGAATGCTGTAACTGCAAGATAGAAAAGTTTGTCTTCTAGCAGTAATGCCAAAATACAGCTCTTTATTAGAAACAAAATGTATTTTTAACTTTAATTGACCTATCTCAGGAATCAATCCTAGAATCACTTTTCAAAGTAAAGATTTCTGCGCCAATGCTCTTATTTTTCAGTGCACCTGCAAAGCCATAAAGCATCAGTCAGTGAAGACCCAGTTGTGTGTTAGAATCTACTTTTATTAAAGCTAAATGTACAATCCAAGAGGCATTTACTGGACAAGGCATTTTGGAAAGGAGAACTAAGAAAAAAAAAATAACCCAGAGGAATTTTTTTAATTTCTTGGCATGTTAAATGGTATGCAACACACCTTTACTTTAGTCTCTAATTCAATTAAGATTTATGTCATAAGCTGGGATAGAAGTGCAGTTCTGCCTGTACCATGCCGCTAACATGGAAAGTTATACAGGGAGTTAGTGTACAAGCCTGGAAGCGAGCCACTCTGTCTGGGAATATTTATGCGTGTGACTCAATACGCACATATTCATCTATTAATATGTTCACAGAAGCAGACCTTACATAGGCCAAAATTATTGCAGGGTAATTTTACTAATTGTATGATCTAAAACTAAATTGTTTATTTTGTTAGTATTTGAGTTACAGGAATAGTCTTTGCTAGAAACAAACAGAATTGAAAGAATTTTGTGGTCATTAGATGAATCCAATTCACAGATGATTTAAATATTTGGTGAAACTACAATAAATGTCTGAAGTAACAGTTTTAATGTCTGTTGTTAAATTTGTCTGTCATTTAACATTAAATGTATCTAATTCCAAAAAGAATTTTTCGTGTATTATTAAAATACCAGTTTTCAATAAAAATATAAGGGTTGCAGGAGCAACACTGAGCATTCCAAGCTGCCTGTATTGCATGCATATATATAGTCTTGGTTTTGATTGAGTTCAAAAGGCAAAATATGGTATGACTCTGGAGGGATTTGTCCTTTTCCTTTCTGAAACACGGTAGCTGTGTGAAGCTCACTGAGGTGTCCTTCAGTGCCATGGTCCTGCAGTCTGCAGCACCTCCGCAAGCCTCAGCTCCGGGAAAGATGTCAGAGAGTCCAGGACTCTTCAACTGGATATTCCCCTGCACAAATGTGATGAGGGAGGACAGCCCCAGAGTTGAAAAAGTTATATGGAAGGGGGATTCTTCCTCCTCTTCAGGGACACACAGGTGTGGCAGTTGCACATCCCCCTGAGATCCAGAGCCTTCAGTAGTGCAGTTGATGGCTCCTTAGCGCCTTTTGTGCCCCACTGTGCCTGTGCCCACATACACACCTAGGGTGGTGCTGACAGTAACGTCCTCCCCACATTTAGGGGCAGGGTGACTTCACCTCCACCCAGCTGGGGGGCAAGAGGGGTGGGACCCTCAGTCAATTGACAGGGTCCTCAACAAAGGAGGTGCCCAGAGAAGCTGACAAGCTTCTGGACCATGTTGTAATGCCCACAGCCAGATCTGACCAGGCTATAAAATGCGGTCCCTGCTGAAAACCCCCTTGGAGTGGTTTTCTCAGAGCAGTGGGTCTGTGAACTGGAGCCCTCCCCTCAGGCTGGGATGCTGTCTAAGGAAACTTCCCGGGACTGAGAGCACCTCACTTCCTTGTTTGGATGAGTGGTTATTTTTCTCTACTGGATATATCCTTGAGTGAGTCCTTGCCTAACCCAGGCAAGTGTGAGTCCTTGCTTAACCCAGGCAAATGATTGTTTCTTCTGAGTACCCTTGAGTGAGAGGCCTCTGGTTTTGTTGCCTGTGAGTGTGTGCATGCATGCTGTGGATCCTCCTTATTCTTATGTTGTCATACCCGAATAATTTCCTCAACTGATATCTGAACCTGTATTTTATATTGTCAGAGTGCTAAATAATTGTATAAACTCTGTTTCTAGTTGGTTTATCTGCTATACTTTCCTGGCTAGAATAAAGTCTGTTTCGGAACTTGTCTACCATGACAGCAGGAAACGGAAGTGATAAACCAGAACCCCAAAGCCTGGATCAAAGCATCTGAAAAACAGCGGTCAGGATAATCTACTAAGGAACTACCATGTTTGCAGCTGGCTTGGTGTCAGGCCGTCCTACCTTTTGTTTTAATAAGCTGGCTGAAGAGGCTAAGCCTTCAACATTGACATTGAAACCTGGCTGGCCAGCAGATGTCTTTACTGTTGAAAATCAAACCAAAAGTTTGGTTACAAAAGTTTTGCCCAGCAGCCCAATGAATTCTTGCTGATGGAAGACTTAAGGAGAAGACTGCTTTTCTCAATGAGTGTGCCCACCAGAAGCAGACACGTTACGGTGGCGGGGGCCTAGGTGAGTGAGAAGCCCAAAGGCTTTACCTTTGACCATCTCTCACACATGATGACCCCTTCCAATGACATCTTTGCTTTTCTCTTAGGTGTTTACTCAGCAAAGATACCACAGTGCTGTCAGCCTATATCAGGGCCAAATTTTAATACCTTTTCTGCTCAGGACTGGAAGTAGTAAAATCACCTGTAGAGGAGTGTGTTTATTAATAGTGTCAAATATGGATCTTAACAATTCATTCTAAGTGAATCAGTATTTGTACCTCTGTGGAAATAATTTGCTAATTTAATTTTTGCACATAAATTATGTATTGCACAGTCCTTTGAAATGGAAAAATAAACTTAACAGCAGAGCAAATTATACTGTTAAGCAGGCATTCTTTATCAACAGTGCTGGGGAGCTCTGGGGATCATCCTCCCTAAGTGCTCCAACAACTGGACGCTCTTGCGTTGCTTATATTCACACAATTATTACATATTAATTACAATTTTTAGAATTTTTTAACATACAATATATGTATACTAAGAAATAATTGATGAAGTTAGTTACTAATTTCTTATCTACAATACATCTATTAATTATTAGTTAAATATAAACTAAGCACTCTGCTTCTGAACAATGTATTACTTAATCTTCTGTCTCCCTCTTGTCATGCAGAAGGATCTAAAACTTGAAAAATATCCCCTCATTTTGCAGGTGGTCAGAAAGCATTTATTATGTCAATTGGTTAATAATGGGTACATCTTTTATAACTTCATCACAGTATACATTAATTTAGCAGCTTCTCTTTACCTTGTGTTCCATCTATTATTTCAGCCACCATTGTAATTTTATGATTTGTTTTTGTAAGTGTTGGTAATTGCACAAGAGACAAGTTAACAAATTAAGCTGCTTTGCAATTAAGGTTGGGGCAAGCTGTCTGATTTCCTGTATCCCAGATAGGACATACCTGTTCATGTCACTGCTCCTGTGTCATGTCACCCAAATATGCCTTCAGTGATACATAAGGTTGTCATCCAACAGCTGGCACTTAGCTGCAGTTCTTGCTTCTGGCTACTTAATGTTTTTATCCCATTCACGGTTATAATTGTTATGACAAGTGCAAGTTGTTCCACAGTGACAGCATTGTTTTTTTAGTGACAGCATTTATTGTAGTTACAATGTGGGTGTTGCTGGGTCATGTCCATAGCATTAGAAATCAAAGCCACTGATAATCATGGAGATATTCACTTCAGCAAAATAATGTTAAGTGTTTATAATGAAATAAAATAGGAGGCAAGATACTAGGCAGAGTTAAAGGCACCAATCCAGACAACTTTTTTGATGGAACTATTTCTGTGGGTGAAGAAAAGGCACATGGTTACCAAGGAATTGGATGCAAGTGTTCGAAAGCTTGAAAAATATTGACAACTGTTAGAGCCAAAGCAAATGCTTTTGTGTGTTGTTTTCCTTTTTCTTTTTTTTTTTCCCCAAAGGACATATACACTGTTCTGACATACAGCCATGTAACTTTGTCAGTAAACAAAATCATATTTAGAAGTAGAGCTTTTTACTAGGAACCAGTCACTGAAGTATTTTTAGGTCCTTGCCCCTTCTAATTTTACTCCATTTACTTGCTTCCTTAATAACAAGCAGAAATAAGCAAGCCTGTAGAAGGAGTGTTACAACTTTTCAGCCAAAATATATTCTCAAGACTGCACGTCATCTCCCGGTCCTACCAAAATGGACACATTAAAACCTCAAAATAGAAATCCATCTTTCCCCTCAACTCTTTCCAAATGGAGTGGCTAAGATCCCTTTTTTGAGATAGAAATTTTCTGGAATATTTACATATATTTAGAAAAAAACAAAAAAGAGTGAAAATTGAAGTAGACTGTTCAGTTTTGCGTTTTCCAGATAGGGGACATTTTTGATAGAATGCCAGTAGCATCACAAAAGATGAAAAAATGCCTGCAGAACACCCCATCACCTCTTTAAATGAGATATTCCACAACAGCCTCCAGATCCCACTTTTATTAGGAAAAGAGTTTAGTTAGAAGAAAACAGATGGCAATTTTTGCCAAAGTTGCTTTCAGCTAAATCCTGTGTAGCCCTTAATCATGAAGTTCTGCTAAAAAAAAAAAAAAAAAAAAAAAGGCACCAGCATGAACATTATGTAAAGAAGTAGAGACTGAATACAATTCCTCTCTTGTTGTAAATGTTATGCCTCCATTGAAATCACTGGCTTATTTCAGAGTTAATCTGCTGCTACTGAGTACAAGGCATAAATCCGCAGTGATTCTGGGGTTCTGAAGGAGTTTAGGAAGGAAAAGGCTGAGCTGATATTAGCAAAAGTCTGCGTCATGAAACCCAGCTGCAGCTCTACTGCTGCAGTAGATACCCCCACAGATCTTTGTCTGGTTGGGGTTTTTTCACTTTACAAACATAGCAAATAAGGAATGTATCAAGGCATTTGATTTTCAGGGCTAGATGCATCTCATCAGCACATCCACATCTACAAAGATGCAATTTTGAGTCTGGAAGGTGATTTAGCCTTAAGGGGGCACCTGTTCTTGCAGCAGTTACGATGTTGCAATCGAACCCGAACAGAATAAATCACCCTCCACTAAAGTTCAGCAAAGAGAAACATAAGGCAGGAAAGGGAGAAAGGCAAGATAACTCTAGGATGCTAAGAATTTCAGCGTGCTGCTTCTCCAAGCATATTTTTAAAGGCTGCTCCTTTTTCATTTTGCTGTGTATGAAGAAGGTCTGAAAGATTTAAGAGTATTTATTTGCCTTCAGAAAAAATATTAAAAGACACCGTCTTTGGCTGTCCTTAAGGATATCTCAAAGGCAGTTGAAAAACCAGGTGGACTAGAATATTACAAGAGTACCAAAGCAATGAAATATAATTAAATTAAAATGGGAAATTAGTTTTACTTAGTCCCATTAAGGGTCTGAATTATGCTAATGATTGTCTATTACATGTCATTTGTTAGGAAACATCATTTGTGAACTTCAGTGAACAGAGATTGAAAGACTAGCACATAAGGACAGAATTGATACTTCAGATGCTGGTGAAGCTGAAATTACAAAATAGATATGTTGCTCTATGAAACTAGATAGACGGGCATTGTGTGTGCTTGGAAACAGGGCCCTGTAACCGACTCACTTGGTGTAGCTGGAATTCTTTCCTGTGGCTGAGGCAAACTTGAGAGCTCTGCCCAGTGTGGCTTTCCTGCTGACCACAAAGTTATGAGATCACTCAGTCAATCCTACCCAGCTGGGGACACCTCATTTGTCTTTTTCTTCTTTCCTGACAACTATTTACATGAAATTTGTAGGATATTAATTTCTTTCAAGGCCCATACCTTTGTTGCATTTGAAGTTGGCTAATAGGTGTTAAAGTTATCAAGTAAACTTGCAGAGGAACCTAGTCTGATGACAAAAGCTGGGCTGAAAATAGTTATAAAACTGAGCTCCACTACGAAGGCGGAAGTATTAGTCCAAGTTATTTATCTTGTTAAACAATGAACAGGTTTTCCTATATTCTGAACTAATGTTCAGACTAGACTGTAGATAACACATTTTTAAGTTCAACATTTGGCATTAACTGCTACTCGCAGCCTACATTGAAACCAGCTGGTTTGGTTACTACCTTTTCCACTTGACAGTTCAAGATTTTGTTACATCCTGGAGTTGATGAATTCTGGGAGTAGTCTGAACATCTCTATAGACCAGGTGTTTATCTTTGGAATTTAATTAGATGAGATGAAGCATTCCTGCTGCTCAGATCTCTGGTTTGGTCATTTTTTGTTTCTTTTAAACAAAATATGTTCCTTGCTCTCACTTAACAGATCAAGAGGAAGGTTATGCTGGTTGCCCTGCTGATTGCTCATCATCTTCTACATGGAGTTTCTTCTACATGGAGGCAGTCAAAACCATTGAGGCTTTGCATGAAAATGGAGTTTTGGTAGCATGAAGATCTGCCCTTTCTTGCTTCTTCACATCACTTCCTATCATGTGAGTACAGCTGACATTTTGTTTCCTCATTGCTTCAGCGGAGCCTTGCAAACTGCATTTCTATTGTCAATCTACAAAAGACTGGGGAAATTTCATTAGTGTTGGTGTACAGAGAGCACAATGGCAAACAAAGTTTGTACAAGGTAGAGAAGGTAAAAAACTAATCTTGCTCATTATATGTTAACAATATTTTTTCCAGAACAAGACAGAGCTGTCGATGTAGACAGTACAGTGTGTGGCTATAATCAAGAAAACATTCAGGATTCCTATATGTATAGATCATACAACCTCAGCTGAAATTTGTGTACAGCTCTGTTGCAGCCTAAAAGACTACAGAATTAGGATACATCTGCACACACTGAAGGAGCATGAAAAAAGGCATATAATTGAATTAGAACTTTTTGCCTAAGAAATGAAATAAATTAGAAGAGATTCAAATATGCAAGCCTGAGGCTTAGGAGAAAACTAAACCAAACCAGCTCTTTACTTAGCACTGTAGAGGAATGGAAAATCAAGAGGGGGTGAGTGCTCAGTTGGCATCTTGTGGATAGAAAAGGAGCTGAACAGAAATGGGCAAGCTTGAAACCTTCTGTTGGAAGTTTATGCTGTGTTGTATTTCACAGTATCACAGTATGCTAGGGATTGGAAGGTACCTCAAAAGATCATCCAGTCCAATCCCCCTGCCGGAGCAGGAACACCCAGATGAGGTTACACAGGAAGGTGTCCAGGCGAATTTTGAATGTCTCCAGAGAAGGAGACTCCACAACCTCCCTGGGCAGCCTGTTCCAGTGTTCCGTCACCCTCACTGAGAAGAAGTTTCTTCTCATATTTAAGTGGAACCTCTTGTGTTCCAGCTTGATTCCATTACCCCTCATCACTCTGTGATTCTGTGATCCTTTTAGACTCCGAAATGTGTAACTAGACCAAGACAGTGTCATGGTTTCTATTATGAATCTTGCTGCTTTATTCAGCTCTAATTTGTTGGTTTGTTTTTTGACTTCTAGTATTTCTGCTGTTCCAGTCTGACATAAATGCTCTTCTGGCTTTTAATTGTCTCATATTAGTTAGTCAAATCCTTGAGAGAAGATTTAACACAAATTTGTGTTGGTTTTGTTTGTTTTTTTTCTCTTTTTTTCTTTTAC
>VWYH01006015.1:24397-93380 GCA_013399365.1 Pampusana beccarii
ACTTCCCCTTGGTAAAGCCGTGTTGACTGCCCCTAATGACCCTCTTATCCTTGATATGCCTTGAGATGGCACCAAGGATAAGGTGTTCCATCAGTTTCCCAGGGATGGAGGTGAGGCTGACCGGTCTGTAGTTACCCGGGTCCTCCTTCTTGCCCTTTTTGAAGACTGGAGTGACATTTGCTTTCCTCCAGGCCTCAGGCACCTCTCTCGTGTTAACAAGTCAGCCACTGAGAAAAAACACAGTATAAATTTGAAACAATGATGTAATGACAGTAGTGCGTGAAAAGCCTGGGCAAACTACTTCAGTGTAAATACAGTCGGGGCTAGCAGTCATCCCGATTTAAAACTTCTCTGTCAGCCTGGGGATGCAGCAGCTCCTAGAAGTGGAATGGAAAGCTCTGTGAAAAACAATCTTCCTGGGGCAACAAGGGTTATTTGTGTCTTTATATGTGATCTCCTGTGAAAAAGCACATACTCACTAACAAAAGGAAGAGCCAGCAGGATAGTCAGTAGGAAAAGACAACAGGTGACTGGGAGCAACTAACCTAAATTACATGGTGACACTTTGGCATGCAGCAGCCTAAACTGAGGCAGGAGGTCAATCCACTGGTGTTGACACTAAGTACCAGTGAATAAAGTCCTACCTAAGGGCTAAGTAGCTGTCAGCTGCCCTAAGAAATCAGAGGACAACTCTAAATTATAACTACTGTCCTTTAGGGAAACTGTGGTTGCTGTCCCATTTCAATTCATTTACTTTCCTCCTTTCTGTTTTGCTAAGCCATTTGTCGTTTGTAACTGGGAAGTACAGTATTATTTAGGTCACATTTTAGTAAATATTCCCTAGAAATTCTGGGTCAAGATCTAGCAAAAGGCTTGCAAACGTAAAAATTGAATAGAGAATGTGGCTTATGAGCTTTCATTTTCTTAGTCTTGTAGTACAAGAGGAGGCAGACGGTGAAGCTGAAGCTGACAACTTGTATATTTGAAACTGAGTGTTGTCTTTTCATCAGAGTACAAACTAGACTGTGAAACTCACTGCTCCAGGTTGTAATTGTAGTCAAAACACACAGCAAGAGCCTAAGAGGGAGGGCAATATTACCTTGTCCTGAATTACTGTATTTCTAGATAATCTTGTTATTTATATAAGAAGTATTAAAAAGAAAAAAAAAAGAAGCTTGAAACACAAAGTTTAAACAAGGTAGTAATTAGGATAGAGTCTCCATTACACCAATTCCGCCAAAAATATGTTTGAGTTTGTTTTGGTTTTGTATCTTCTCAGAAGCATTGGGGATTGACAACAGTTAGAAATACATGACTGGGCTAAATGAACATAATGCAGTATGGCAAGTTATATGCTCCAGTGAACTCAGCATTTTCTTAGAAATGAAACTAGGTTTAGCCCACAGAGAGAGCATGTCAGTGATCAAACTATACATGCCTTGAGGAAAAACAGGGGAAGGAATCTCTAAGGTTTAATTCTGTAAAGCAAAGTTTCAAAGAAACTACTGAAGAGCAAGTAATTGCTCCAAACTCCCTCTTTCTGAAAGGTCAATTTTTAGCTCCCTTTAGGAGAATGTAAGAAATACATGTTACACAACTGTTCAGAAAATCCTTCGTTTCTGTAGGAAGTCAGTTCTAGGCAACTCAGGCTTTCAGGAAATTCATTTATGCAGAGACCCATTTCAGGTGTTACCGTACAACTATTTGGGCTCAGAAAACCTTGTTCACAAATGCAACAGACCGTGAAAATGGTGAGTTAGATTGCTGTTTATAGCTCTGCTTAGTAATTAAAATTTCCAACTTAAAATGAAATCACCAACTGTTAAGATCCTAAAGCACTACTATTCTTGTGGGTCTGTGACTGTTCTACATAATAGTCTTTAAAGTTCACTATATTTGCAAAGGCTCGTTTTCATGTTAATTCTCTCACATATACAAAATCTGATGGCTGTAGTCCCACTATACAAATCTGTATGGATAAGATAATCCAGCTCTTAATGTAACCTACTTATTTTTCATTAGTAGCATTGTCACACTACTACTGCTAATGGTAGGACAGCAGAATACAACATTTTTGCTTATGTGGCTTTTTTGTTAGTAGTTTTATGATAACACTGAAACACCACATCCTGGAAAATACAGCAAGGTAGACTCTATTGTTAAGGTGGTTTTACAAGCAAAATGAAGATATGACCTAAGTCTGCATGGGGGCTTTTAATCCCCATATTGTGAGTAAAACCAGCTGCTGTATTGTCACCTGCACTGAGGTGTAGGTGCATTCTGTGTTCACTTCTTCACCTTGCCACATGAGGACTGCTGGTAAAATTTCTCCATCAAAATAAGAGCCTTCAGAGCAATGCTATATAAGAGGTTCAGGCCTTCTTCAAGTTGTTAGTCATTTGATTCTCATCACATTTTCAAAATCCCTGGAAGAGATTTTTAATTGCTAACATTTTTCTTCATCAGTTTAAGATACTCAAGCTGCTAATCTGTATCTTAATATATTCAGAAATCAGTTACAAAAATATTTGTGTAGTACCTAACATAATCAAAGGCTCACTGCATTCTGTTGCAGTAAGTTAAAATACACAGTAAAGTTAGTCTCACAAGACCTATGAGTCTCATTAGTAGTCCTGATCATTTTAGTCGAAGAACTGCTCATACGCATTTTGGTTTGCAGAACTGACGATCTAAATTTTTCCAGATTCAGTGAAATCTAAACCGCTGAACTGGTATTTTTCTTGTACAGTAAGCAAAGTCACTAACAAATCTGTGGGACAAGAAAGATAATTCAGCAAATCAGGCAAAGATGGATTACAAGATACTGTTGCACTAAATGAATCTGAGACCGTTATACTTCTTTACACAAGATGTCAGAGCTCTAGCAAAAAAAACTAGGAAGAGAACACAGGATTTCCCCCAGATTTTTTTTTTCTTGTGAAACAGAGGAAGATACACTTGAGACACTGATACTGCAGAGAAGGATGTGGGTAATTCTGGTTTCATATTTGGTCTGAGTGTGTCTGTCTCAGCTACTCTCTGAGGGATGCTCCACACTCTTCCTCTAGAATAGATGCACCCTGCCAGGCCTAGACCCAGCTGTGCAACGTCAAGCCACGTGCTACAGTGTGGGGAGCCGAGACAAGCAAGCAAACCTCAGAGGTTGGTTCAGTGGAAGGACATCTCAGCTTTGGGCATCACATTGCATCAGTATAGAGACAGGCTGCCCCTGGGCTGACCATGAGCATTTCTGCAGGTGCCACACGGGCTGCTTGAGAGGCTGACATCTGCATGAGGGACAAGCACACCTTAACATCGGTTGTACTCTGGCACATAGGGGGCTGCTGTTATAACTGCTAACTTCTATTGTGCTTCTATTAAAATATAATACATGCAAATAAAACCATGGAACTCTTGTGACCTTGTGTTTGAATCAAAGTATTTTTGCTCCAGTAAAATCTGAGTGTTTTTTTATAATAAAGATGCAGAAATCCGAGTATTTCTGCTTTAGCTGTGTGTGGTGACATCTTGGTCTGTCATGCAGTGAGACTAGTCTTTGGAATAACACTATTCATATGTTTGCAGTGACAGGGACTTCAGTCTTTCATACACACCCTCTAAACTATCAACCCAGGATAAGTAGATACAAAAGGAAACAAGTTCAGCCTAATTAATTGGATGTCCCAGCTACCAAATGGCAAAGACAAGAGTAGGTCTGCAATGACTGCAACAATGCTAGCTCAGGAAACAGCCCGCACACCCCCACCCTCCCTCGATAAACAAATAGTAATTTCTGGAAAAGCATTTGCTTCTCCATTATGTAACTGAATAGTTCCAGCTTCTTCCACCTTAGTAAGACACTGGTTTACAGATAAAAGCTGTCAAGTGCAACAAACATTAGTCCTGAAATCTGCAGGCAAATCAGTGAGACCAGGATGTTACAACAAAACTTTAAAAGAAATTTGCTCTTAAGGGAGTTACTGGAAGAAGTATCATGCTTAATCACATAGGAAATAAACACCAGAGTCAGATGTTAATTTAATTGTCTTTGCACAGGTCTCTGCATCGTGAGGGTCAGCCCAGGGCTGTGCTGGTGTAATGCAGCAGAACTCTGCTAACTGCACAGCTGTGCCAGTTTAAAACAAATCATTTGGCCTGTTTTAAGACTTAAGAGATGCACGATTCTGTTTCCTTGTTTCTATACAGAAAACAGAAGCGTGTAAAAAAGTAGATTTCTAGGATAGATTGCTACCTCAGCAGTTTGGAACAACGGTGGTGCTATGGGTTACTAACTCCAACCTTGTTCCAGCAGTTTGGCTAAGAACCCTAGGAGCAGTGCAAGAGAAACCTACTGTATGATATATATACACCAGCACAGTGCCCTGCCTTGAAATAGGAGCTGACAGGCAAAGCCAGGGCAATACATTGGAAGCATTGTTTTATTGCTGCCTTACCGCTGAGATCGCTGAATGGTCATGAAAATGCCTGGTGCTGCTGCTGCACAGTTCCAGCAGGACATGACCTGCTGCAGGAGATGGCTGCACAGTGTCTGTTTGGAGTGCAGCAGCGGCTCCTGCAAATGCTGGAGAACTGGAAATACCAGACGAGTTCTCTCTATGCAAACTGAGTTTCTAGCCGTTGGATTATTGCCAGCTAAACTAGCGCAATTTAAAAGCAAACCGGGATTTCTACACCAGTCAGAGCATGTCAGTTGCGCTAAACCCACGCAGGAGCAGGTCCCGGGGAGCAGAGTGGGCTCTCGGCTCCTCCGCCCAGCCCCACAGCCTGCGCCGCCAGCCAGGCCCCACAGCTTTGGGTCACTTTGCTCATTTCCGGTGCTAAAGGGTTCTTGTCTGCACACAGAAATCTTGGATTACGAAGGAGTATAGACTACATCTCAACTGTTTTAAATACTGCCAAGAGAAAAGGGGACTTGGGTCAAGCTCAAGCTAGCCAAGCACAGAATTGCCAAACCAAGGCTTTCAATAAATCAGTTCCCAGAAAGTCATGAGACTGGCATTAAAACAAAACAAACCAAACAAAAAAACCCAAAACAAACAAAAAAAAAAAACAACCACAAAAAAACCCACACTACCTCACGAGGCTTTAATAATAGTTTGGGATTCTCTTCATTTCTTTTCTGTGCTCTTATATTCAGGTTTCTGTTCAAGCCAGGGAAGAGAGCTTTTTGTTTGCTTGGTTTTAGATTTTCAATTCCTAGCTGATTACCTGATTTTGAAATGACAGAAGGCTTTGATTACAATACTTCAAAAATCACAAAATTTAGCAGCTTTGAAAACACCACTTTTCACATTCCTGATGTGATATACGTGCTCCTAAGGTATCAGAGAAAAGGATCATTGTTTCTAACTCCAGTAACACTGTCGGAGGAGAAGCGTAACTGATAAGCTTAGTACAAACTGGATTCCCATGAAGTCCCAAATGCGCGAGCACTTACTGGTAAGCCTCTGGCTGGTTTTGCAATCTCTTTTATATTTTAAAGATGTAACAGATATGATCATTCACATGCATAAGTGTTTGCACCATCAAAACTTCGTCCTCCACATTTACATGGAAGTATCTAATTTGGCCTCTTGCACAACAGCTGATGTAGCCCTTAAGAAGCTGATCCCCAGTATTGCTTTAGACACTAACTAGAATTTTTCTTTTCAGTCATACCAATTATGACTTCCAATGACTGTGAACAACACCAGCAAAATATATTTCAATTTATAGTCTTTGACCAGAGAACATTTTGACATATGTGCATTTTATTACTTCAGCTTCTTGCCAGTTCTGCACATTCTCATTTTTATTCCACATATTTACTAAAAATATCTCAATTTCCTACTTCTTAATGTAAACATCTGGTGAAAACTTTTGCCTGCTTTCCCTGCTGGTGCATGCAGCATGTTCAGTGCTGTGAGCAAGATGGAGCCCTGCCTTGCTCTGCCTCCTGGTGGGCACACACACCTCCTGCCTCAGTACACTGCCCTTGTGCTTCACGCTCTGTGTGAGAATCTTATACTAAAGCCTTTCTCCTGTGTAATTGAGCTTCCTCTCATTATAAACCAATAGGCTACCACTAAAGTTACAAGATCCTCACCAACAAAGTGCCAAAGTTCCCATATCTCTCTTTAGCTGCAGAATTGCTTGGCAGCTACACACAGACTTTGATGGTACTCAGGTTTCCTGCCTTTTACAGAAAAGCTTATAAACCACTCTAATTCCCCAAACAAAACCAACCACCTCATGATTATTTTACCTATTAATCCCTCATTGGTTGATGAAAACTCCTTCACAATCTTGCCTTCTTTAAGCATGGATTGCTCCAGTCTCGTGGCTCTCAAACCCTACGCTTCTTGGCTACAGACTAAACCTCTGCCAGTTCCTGACTCATTGGAGCTTCCTATGATCAATGACTACATTTTTGATTGCTACTGAACTGCCAAGTGCAGGTGGAGAGAAAGACCTTGGTCATTTACATGGTCTCAGAATTAGAAAAATCAGGGTGAAGAGACGCCATAGTTTGGAGAAACAACCATGTAGAAAATGTCCTGTGTCAGCAGCTCACATCACCACTGCCCCCAGTCACATGAAGATTGCCAAGATAAAATAATGTGGCCCTCTGCTCTCCCTTTTTTTTTTTTTTTGAGAGAGAGCTTAGTTTCACTGAATAAACCTCTTGTAATCAAAGAAAAACTGTAACCAGAGAACTGAAGAGAACATCCAAGAGGACCCTAAGAGATCACCTCTAGTAATTTACAGAGATTATCTGCTGATCATTGGTATACACATGTAATGCTTTTATCATCCTGAACCCTGGAATTTTATGCCAAAGGGAAGGATATGTAGCACCTTTGCTTAGCAACATAAAACAATGCAAGCTGGGATGGCTGTTTTCCCAGGATACATCTTCTCGTTTTGCACATGGCGGCTGTAGCACGGTTGATTGAACTGAAATGGCTGGAAAGCACTTACTTTCTTCTTTTTTTTCTAGGTTAGTTTTTGCGTAGATCACCTCTGTGAATCCACTCCACACATGGCTCATGTACACTATAACTGCAAGCAAAAAAGAGGGAGAGGCAGAGAGAAGGACCATATCAGCTTCACCCCAGATTTCTGTAAATTGCATGGGGCTCCACTCCACGGCCTCAATGATGAAGCTGAGGGCAGAAGATTGTGAGAATACCTGTGTATTATCTTGCTGAAACTGTTTGCCATCTAGTGGTTTGTTTGCCTCCTACAAATACAACCCTTAAAAATAGTAAAGAATTGGAAGACCTAATTTAAAAAAAATCACATTTGTATTACATGTGTTCCCCAATGAGCAAGAGCCTATACAAATACGTAGGAAAGATGAGGCGTCTCTTGCAAGGTGTTTACCATTAGAATGAACATGCCATGGAGACAAGCAACAAAAACTTGCACACAACCAAGATTCAGAGAGATGTCAGGTACACGTTGTTTGTAATTTTTCTCTTATTTATTTCACTCTGCTACTCTTATTTCATCAAGGAGTCCTGACCTAATTTGCCCCACCATTTTCTTTGAGCTTGCCTATCCAAAAGTGAACATTATATAGAAATTATGACAGAATTAGGAGGGTTCTCTGTCTGGGGGCAGGGGGAGTCAGGGCGCAGCAAGAGTTGGATGCTCTGTAGCAGAAGGTGTGCTGGGAGATAAGCACAATACCAGGGCAGCTGAAAGCTGTCACCTCGACAACAAGGAGTCAGGATGTGGAGCAGCGAGCCAGGGGCAAGACTGGATTGAGACACAGTGGTCAGGGGGAGACACAGTCCAGTGGTCACCCAGCAGGGCTGCAGTGACAAACGGGCCCGAGGCCAAGCCAGGATGCCAAGTCAGTGAGGCTGGGTCAGGGTCAGACCTGCAGAGGCCCAAGACGGTGCAAACAGAGCTGCTGCACCGCGGGTCACTGGGCCCAGGCCCAGGGTAAAGGCTCAGACTAGAACTGGCTCTCAAAGAAAAGGGAAGGCAGGTCCTTGCTACTGGCTTTTTTCACAACTGCTCTTATCAGTGAAGGAGCTGACCTTGGACTCTGCCAGCTGAACTTGTGTAAGGGGGTAATGTGCTCAGGGCCATGGCAGTCTAAGGGCTGGAACACATCTGACACGGGTAAAGTTGGTTAATGGAAACGGCTTTATTCATTAAAAGGATGTTTGAATGAAAATCTCACATGAAAGTAGATCAAAAAGCTTACTGTGTTCAGTTTGAGGGAATCAAGAACTCTTGCTGTTAACGATGACTCCATTAATGAGAAGCAACAAGGGACATTTGGATTATCAACTGATCACAGAATTATTTGAGGGTACTAATTTGTTGTGTACATGAAAAAAATCAAATACAACCCTAGGATGTATCAGAGCCACACATTTCTTTTACAGACACTGTACAAGACCTGAAGTGAATGTACTAACTAGTCGCGCGTGTTTAACAAGGGTAAATTCAAACTAATATATAAACAAATGATTCAGTGGGATAAGCAGGACAATGGTAAGAGTTTCCTGTCTTATGAAAGGAGATTAATAACATCAGAGGCTAAAATAAAAAGGGCTGGAGGGGTGAACATCACAAAGAACAAAATCTATTTAAACTCACGGGCAGCACTAGCCAAAGACATAGCGGTATAAATAATACTATACTAAGAATTAAACTAATAAAATTAATAATTTGAAAATTAATAATTGGGCCTTCTATCTTTCCAAAGAGTCAAATTTTGGGGCTGCTTTTCGGAGCAGTTAATAACAGCAGCAAACTTTAAGAAACAGATAAATACTTCTGTATGTAGTTACTTGAGTGGTACGTGAAAGCAAAGGTTTAGATTAGAAAGTCCAGAGGGTCCCTTTTGGATTTATTTCCTGCATTAACCATTAATTTCTGACAAGCAGCCTTCCGGTTAAAATCAGACTAAATTATCTGATATGCCCTTTCAGCTTTGCAATGTTAGAAGTCCACATAAAGCTGTATGTATTTAGCTAAATACTGCCTTACGAGTACGCATATATGACCCTATGCTGTAGTGACAATATTGAAATAAACTGTATTATTTGTGGCCACGTTATCTTCTGTTGCAAAAAAGTGAAACCTGATGAAAAGTAATTCAGCATGGGTGAGGGGATACCATTATATTAGCTGAGGATCTGGCCCTCAGAGTATTTATTTCAGTGACTGGTCTACGATACATTCACATGCGTGAGAGCTGACACAGGCAAGTCACAGGAACAACCACAAACCAGGGATGAAATGCAAACAGTAAATTTATTTTCGTTACCTTGCTAACCGGGGTATCTCTGAAAAAGCAGCTAAGCACTCAGACAGAGGCACACAAGTGGGAATGCAGGCATTGCGGAGCTCAGTCCTTATGAGAAGATCACCGAGCCTGCTGGTTTTGCCTGTACACCAGGGATTCACACGTACAGTTTATCACACTGCTTTGATCTTTGCCTGCAGTGGAGCAGGAATGTCAAGGATGTTTGATAAGGTCCCTTTAAGACTTTCACAGGTCTGTGTTATCTAAACACAGAGGTTCTACTTATGAAGCACACAAAGATAAACAACAATTAGTGTGATGTGTTTTTCTACACCCCAGCTGCAGTGGCTAGGGCGTATTTACAATTCTTCTCACCCATCTTCCATTATATTCCCACTACATGTTAATTGCATTTATATTAATACGTAACAGACATATTGAGTGCATTGATTTCATTTATATTTTAAAACATTACAAATGGCATATTTTAACAAATGCAATTATTTTGCTAGTAGCCAAAGAACAACTGGAAGCTATTCTGCCAGTGGAAAGCTGTGTAAAGTTACTGCATCATCTGTGACAGGTACTGTTTTCAAGGAAATTGCCTAGAAAAAATGGTCAATCTCATGTCAGCTGAAATTTAGAGATACACTGTGCATGTAGGTAATTTTAACACTTTCAAAATCCTATCCTAAATCTAGATGGGGACAGCAGTAAATTTGTTCTTATGGAAAGAATACTGGATTGTAAAGGATAATGACATGAAATAAAATTGGTATAACAGGATTCATACAGCATAGGTGCTATAAAAGCTTATTTGACACAGCAATAATTTAAATAAAGCCTAAAAGGCAAGATTCAAACTATGACTGAACATGTGTTGGCCATATTTGTAATGGGTAAAGGGAATCCCTCTAACAACATTGAGTGTAACTTAGAGGGTGGGAGCTATATACCAGAAGCAGAGGAAACTGGCACATTCAGGTAACTGTTTATGGGCAGACAGTTTGGAGGCTCTTGGCATATAAATTATGTTATCTTCCTCTTTGATCTTACTCTGGCACAACAAAACCACACTCTTAAAATGATAAGGCATCAGGAATAATCTTAGCTACCTCAAGAACATCAGAGGTAAACAACATTTATTTTTTTCCCCATCTATTTCCACTCCTGCTTGAATAAATTATTTCAAAGAAAATGCTCCATTTCTTCCCCATTCACTCAGCACTCTCCAGTTTGAGTGTGGTAGAATGAAAGGTATCTACATAACTATCTAATAAAAATTTGTAGAGCAATGTGTACATTGCAGAAAGCCAGAGTAAGTCTACATGTGCAGCCTGTAATTGCTCAGGAAATCTCAAAACTTCCTATTGCATATACTGATATTTGGGCCATTCACCGTGAGTGCTCACCTGCTGTTAAAACCTCGGGTAATGCTTGGGTTTTAGAAGTTGATCTTCTGTCATAATAAATAATGATGAGGAACTGGGAATTTCTCGGTGGTTCTGCCTGGACAACCTGTCAAACAGCTGAGATCCTTGAGCCGCCATCCCTGCTGCCCTGGGGCTGTGCCTCTTGCTCTGCCTAGGGCCAGGGAGCCCAGGCCAGGGCTCCTAAAGGGGCGTTTGGGATGTGGTGACAACTCCTTGGCCACCAGCGCCACAGCGTGTGCCAGGGACCCCGCTGGGGCCCGGACAGCGCTGAGCCCATCGCTGGGCCCAAGCCGTGACAAGAAATCCCTCACAGGCCCAGCCGGAGACAGGATACGTGGGGTTCCACAGCACCATTTTCCCGGGAAGACTCGGGATGGGGCTTGCATTTGGGAACCACAGAGCTTTCACCGTCCTACGGTGCGGTCTGTGACAGCAGGAGGGACCTGGCGAGCAGCACCCTACGCCTTTTCCGTAAGGGCCGGCCCGTTCCTCAGCGCATCAGTGCGCACTTTGCGTAACCCCGCTCTTCCCATCGCGCGGTCGCCTCTCACCGCCGTCAAAAGGGGGCGGGCCGCGCTACGTAGATGGTTGCGAGAATCGCCGCAGCTCACGCCGGAGGCGTAAGCGCTGGGACTTTGCTCCCGCCTCTCCCGATAACGGCGCGGAGGCCTCGCGCTCTCGTTTTGCTGCCGCCATGGCTGCCCCGGGGCCGGCCCGGCTCCTCCGGGCCGCTGCCGCTTCTTCCCGCCGCTGGCTCTTCTCCGCCTCGCCGGCAGTCGGGACGAGGCCGGGCTGCGGCAGCGCCGCCGCTGCCGTCAGGGCAGCCCGGTTATTCAGCCTCTCTGCCCGGGCGGCGCTCAGGTAAGAGGGTCGGAGCCGGGCTCCTCACGGCGGCGGCCGCCCTCCCGCCGCGGCAGCGCTGTGCCTTTCCGGTCTCGGTGCTGAGGGCACCCGGGGCCAACGGCCGCCTCTGCCACCGGCTGGCGCTGCGTGACCTTCCCCCGGTCGCTCGCCGCTGTCCCGGCCCGCTCGGGGCATTCCCGGCCTCCTCGCCCCCCTCCCGGCCGCCCCTCGCCCGGCGCTCTCCGTCCCGCCTGCGGCTGCCGTGGCCCCGAAGCGCTCTGCGGGTTGACCGTCCACCCGCCTCCCCGGGTGTCGGCCGAGCGCCCTCGGCGGGGCTGGGCAGCTGTGCCAGGGCCCGTTGGCCGGTGGTGCCTGTGGCCCTTCAGGGTTGGGCCTGTGGCTGAGCCTGTGTGACCTGGAATCCTGTTGGCAGAGCTTATGATGTTACGAAAAGCGAAACTAGGGTTCCTAATGTTCAAACTCGTTTTCTAAAAGGCTGCGACCTTATCAATGTTGCTTTTTCATGAAGGACAGCATTTGCCCCCCTCCCTTTTATTTTTTTTGTTTTTGTGAAAGTCTGGCAAGGCCTGTAAAAGGTACAGCACATCAGAGAGATCCCAACACTGAAGATGTCTTCTGCCTTTGGTATAGTTTTTCTTTATTGAAGAGCACTACTGCATCTAAGTATGCAGAACTCCTCCTCAGCAGTATGTATGAGTAGGTGTTTCAGAATGCATTATATCTATAGACATTAAATATTCCACAGCCCACAACTATAGATTTCCAGTTTAGTACCTGAGTCAAAGACTGTTTATGCATGGCTTTCTGGCTTGTGGCTTGTATATTTGAAGATAGGTCAGAGTGTACAGTTAACTTTCAGTGTTTAAAATGCCTAAGTTTGTAAAGTCTGATATACTTGGTTGCCAGAGAAGTTTCTTTGACTTAGAACAGGACCTGCTATCAGCTGCCCAACGTCAGTGGTGTAGGCTAGCCTGTTTCCGGGGGGCTGGGTTGTACTCTCGCCATCAAAGCTGTTTCAGTAGTTTGCTTTTAAACTCTTCTGTGGGTGCTCTTTCGCTTTGTTCTAGCAGATACTTTTAATATGAAGAGAGACTAACTTTTTAGTCTAGGACTTCCATATGAGATAAGTAAGTTGCTAGTTTAGATGTCTTTGAGTGACCCTGCTCGGTGTAATTTTTTAAAAAAGTCTACACTGAGTCCCATGATCATCAGTTATCTTTGAGGTCCCTCATTAGCAGTTTTTCATTCAAAAATCAAAGTGTTTTTGTAAAGTATTGTTAAAGTTTTAAAAGTTATTAAAAGTTATTTGGCTGTGTAAAAATGGGAGGAAAAAGAATACTAAAAAGTGAAAACATCTCTTTACGTAATAGTATTGTAGGACCTGTAATCCCCCAGGCCTTTCACAGACTGAACACAGATTGGAATTTACATTCGTTGTGCAAGCATACCAGCAGAAAAGCTCATGCAAGCAAGTATTGCAAATGTATTGTTTATATACTCTGTGTCTAACCTGACTGAATGAGTCAGGAGAAAAAAAAATATTCTTGTTTCTTTCATATATTAGTGTTTTCACCATTTATGTGCAAGTTACTTTCTCTAGTCCTGCCATTTTTGGTTATCATATTATTTGAGACTCAATTCCTGAACTTTATATAGTCAGACTGTTATTCCAGTAAAAAGATACAGCATTGTTTGTATGTGTAAAATTTAGCTGTATTTGTGTCAAGAGGATGAAGACCTGGTTATATAAATCATCGGCTGTAGTGATTCTTGTGAGGAGAAGTTCCCAGGCATTTCAGTAAAGCATCAGGCATTATGTTTTAATTTCCATCTCATTCCTTCTCTTGCTCCATTTTTATCAGTTATCCTCTCTTTTCCTTTCATGGTGGTTAGTAGTTAACCTCATAATTCATCTCTACCAGTGTAGATAGCTGTACAATATTCGTGGTGCACAAAATAATTATTACATATTCTAAAGATTAGTTCAGATTTATAATTTCTATATTTTAATTGAGGCCTGTATAATAGTTTCATTTGTGAAACTCTTCAGAAAATTAGGTAGGGCTGGTAGGTTCACTATATAATAAAAGATCTGGAATTAATGGAGTTGGTCTCACCATGTGCAACACCAGGCTACAGTTGTGATCTTCGGTTTTTTTAGAGGAGTGTGAGAAGTGATTCTTAATTTGGAAGTAATAGCTGAAGATTCAAAAGCATGCTTCTTTTAAGGTGGAAGAGGTAGCTGTGAGGATTCTTGCTGTACTTATTTTTTGTTCTGTGGGAGGGACAATGAACAGCATTTACAGTTCTCTGGTGCTCTTCTGTGTATTTGCAGTATGCTTAATTTAGGGTATCTTAAGGAAGCTTGATAACAAAGCTGATAGTGCTGTGGCAACCATATGAAGAAATAAATTGTATTTTACATCTGGTGAAAAGGGTTAATCTGAGCATGAATTGCGATATTTATGCTTTATGCAGATTACACAAAATGTGTTTTGTTCTTCATGATAATGCTGAGGCTATTTATACTTGCATAGACCTGGCACATGTTTCATGTTAATTGCCTGTAACTAGTTCACATTATGGTGGTGTGGTGGGGGTTGTTTTGTTGTTTTGTGTGTGTTTGTTTGTTTGTTTCTTCGTGCAAACAGTGTCTGGGTAGACCAAAGCCATGTTACTTGGAATTTCTAAATCCTAAACATTGTTTCATGCAGATGTGATTATAATTTTTTAATGATATCTGGTAGTCATTGCAAAGATCAGCATAGTGTGTGTTTTGAATGTCTGTCTAGTCTGATTATTATGTACACACACTTCTAAAAGTATTTTCACCACTTGAGATTGTGCACAATGAAACCTCGGTGATTTTTGTTTGTTGTTTTGTTTTTGTTATTTATTTAAACATTTTGGCTATGTGAAGAGAAAAACAGAAAAACGGATTCTACTGGAAGACTTAATAAAGCTAGAGATAGCTTCTTAGAAATAATTAACTTTAGATTCCGTTATCAAGCAGGGTGGATTAGGTCCTGTTAATTACTGTAATGATCTTTAACAGAAGTCAGTGACTTGATGGTGGTACTTTGGTTTGTCCCCTTGCTGCTTGCCACACCAGTTGGGCACTCACAGCCATGGTTCAGTTCCACGACTGTCTGAAGCTTATGCAAGATTGTTACTACCGAAAAGGGGATCCAACTTCTGTTTCCTCACTTTTGTTCTGGGCAATGGCACTTCTGTAATTTTTACTTGCTGGTTCAGGTGGGACTACTTTGTTTTTATGGCTGATTTTCATCTAGATTAGCAAAATGAGTTGCCTTGCAGTACACAAAGCTTAGATGTGTTATTGCATCATAAAGTTGCAGTAGCACAATTGTTTAAAACTGGTGCAAGTTTCACATGAGGCACATCTGACTGTGTACCAGTTCTGATGTTCATATGGCCATTGACCCGCCAAGGCTGGGTTTCAACCAGCTTTGTTTCCAGACCCAGTTTACTGCATGACAGTGTGAGTGCTGGGGATAGAAGGAATAAAGGAGCATGGCCAGGACTCTTCTTGTGCCAGATTAAAGTCTAATCACAGGCGAAGACAATTTGTTTTCAAAGCTGGGAGGGAGATGACTTGTCTTTTTCAAAAGTCCAGTGATATAATGGATGGCCAGACAGCTTGCTGTTTGGTCCATATTATTTGTGATTGCCTCATCCTGTAATAGAGGGAAGGGCATGTTTTGAGTATTGAACAAATATTTAGTGTTTGCGATGTCTGTGCCTTGGGCAGAGGATCCGCATAAATGCACATACATCTTACATTGTGTCTCCTGTAAGGGTTTTGTGTTTGTTATGTTGACAGTAATATTTCAGTAAATGAGAGTGTTTTGGTAAGCTCTGAAGGGGCTTTTTGGAAGCAGTTTAAAATGACATTGTCAGCAGTCTACTTTGGCTGTCAGAATGTGCATCTATACCTTTCTGGTTGCGATCTAAACCCGTCAGTCTTAAACTTCCAGTGAAGGTGGTGATTTTTTTACTAGTGTATCTAAGAAGTGGGTGCTTGTTTCTTTGGTTGTGCTGTAGGAGGTGTTAACACAGCAGAGGAGCAAAAAGAAGAGTGGTAACTTAAACCCCCACAGAGCAGTTTGCTGGAGGTGGTCTTTTGATATCACAGGTGGCTGTGCAACTTTGATTGTGTTTTGTAAAGATACATCCTTAAGATTTCTGAATTTTATTATATTGCATGCTTCAGTTGCAATCTGCAGATCAGCAAGGTCAGTCCTTCATTATCAATTATAATTTCGGAATGAATTTATAGTTAACAGTAGCTTGTGGCTGCCTTGAGGAGAATGGACTGAGGGATGATATGACAAGAATTGAATACAACATCATAATGAGTCATGGTGCTTACGATTATGACAAGTATATTAAGTCTACAGCAACAAACATTTGTTGTTTTTCAAAACAAGCTAAGATTCAGATTGCTGAAAACGTGTTTTCTTTTACAGCCAGTTCTAAAAATAAGCTGTTTACTGATGCTTCAGTATGGCCACTTTCAAATTTCTTGCTTTAATATTCAGCTCTGCAGGTTAGAGTTTTCCAGGGAGTGACTTGATTTTCAAACTTGTATGCTTTCTATATGATAGGTCATTCAAAGACCCAATTACTAAAAAGAATAAAGGCAATATTAAGCGTGCTATTCTTCAGCATGGATTTCACATCTAAACATAGATTTTTACTTAACTTTCAGTTGTTTTATTTGTATCTCTCACCTCTTGGCAGATTTCTTTGCTGTTCATCCAACAAGTTTTTCTTTTTAAACTCAATTTAAAAACAAACAAGCTGTGTTCTAGTTGTCAGTATTTTAACATCTTTCCTTTAACATGCATGTGAAATGATGTACTATGGAACACCCAAAACCTTTTTTTCTTGTTAGAAGCATTAGTCTTAAGAAATTTTTATGCATACAGCAAGAGAAATTTTTCTTAAATAAACATAATTGTCTGAAAAGCAAAACAGGAAAATACAAAACTTCTTTCTTTGAACACAATGTTAGAACTTTGAACTTCACTAGAATTAATATTTACCAAGTGAAGTCCTGAGAGAATCAGTGCTCAAAAAAAGCAGAATGCTTTTGGACTATTTTTATTCATGGGAGGAGAGGATAATTAAATTTTGGAACTAATAAAGTAAAAAGCCTTAAACTCTAAGCAGAAATGGGAGAATTTTAAAATTTGTCCTAAATGCCAATGGTGAGAACACTTAAAATGTTATAAATCCAAAAGAAAACTCCACAGAAAGGAGTGAAAAGAAGCGTTTAAAATAAGCTCTTGTATTTGGTATAAATGCAAATATTCTGCTTAAAACAGAATAGTTATGACTCTTCAGTGAAAGGCAAAACATCAGGATCCTGTATAGTTTCTAGTGACAAAACACAAACTCAAGTTTGTTTTTTTTCCCTTGATTTCGTGACCTTTGTTCAATGTATGGCAGTGAATGCCTGTACCTATTATAGCTTTTAAAAGCCGATAAGTTAGGTTTCTGTGCTTGTAGAGTTGATGGTGATTACTGGTTTAGTAGTTTTCAATCAATTGTAAAGATCTAAAAATATTCTACAAGTCTTTCTTTAATTCTATTATATACTTTTGTTTTTCAGCTCAGAAGATAAAATAACTGTTCATTTCATAAATCGTGATGGTGACAAACTAACGGCCAAAGGAAAACCTGGGGATTCACTGCTGGATGTTGTTGTTAACAATAACCTAGACATAGATGGTTTTGGTAAGTAGATTCACTGAATACTGTATCCAGTGCCTAGAAATTGTTCTGTAACTGATTTATTCATAAATATTTATAGAATTGTAGAAGCATTTAGGTTGGGAAAAAACCCTAAGATCATAGAGTCCCAACTATAAAGGAATGTTTATTTATTAATTTATTTATAGAAATTTACCTGTACTTTATTTGGATTTTCTCCCCCCCCACCCTGCCTTTTGGTGTTTTTTATTTCCTGCAGGTGCATAGAATATTTTGGGTCAAGTTGTAAAAAAATATTTGCAGTGAGCCTTGCTTGAATGTTAAAGGAGAGGAATGTGGACAGAGTGTTGTCAAGAGTCCCCTGAGCTGAAAGGTTCTGGAGGCAACACAAAACTGGTGTATTCCTAACAGTGTGTGGTTACTTCAGTATGGCCATACTGTCTCAATTTGTTATGAGGCTTTTTGTAGCACAAATTGCTGTAGTACTTGAGTGCTAAATGAGAGAAACAAACAAATCCATGTCAGCTAGCAGGGAAGAGCAGAAAGTTTAATTCTTATTAAAAGACTGGGGTAAAGGAAACCAATGCCCTATTGAAGTTCTAACTTGCTACAAGTTCTGATAAAAATGAAAATGGGAGGAAGCTGTAACACCTCCCTATTCCTTCAAACTACTGCACTTTCTATAGTTAGTTCCACTGAAGTTGTAGGATTCTGCCCATGCAAAGCAGTGGTATTTGGTAACAGCAATTAAATACCTCAGGACGGGTATTTAAATGAATGTGAGCTTAAGAATTAATAGTACAAACTAAAGCAGGACACATAAGTACAATTTGCATGACTTAATGCATGGCATGGCATGACGTGATTAGAGAGGAAAAAAAATAAGCAGGCTAGTGTAGCAGAGTTTTAAATCTGAGGTGTGTTTTATTTAAGTGCCAGTGAATTTCACTGCTAGTAATAAAATCTTTGATAAGATTTTAAATCTCAGACTTACGTTTGAGACAACTCTTATGACTAGAGCTGCATACGTTTGGGGAAGAATTATCTCTTAAAAATCTGTAATACATGAAGCTAGTTATCCAAATGTATCACTTAGTAGATGTGTCATATAGGTTTATGGCTAGTCTGCTTGTATTCTACAGTAACTCTTCTCTCGGTTTGTGTAAGTATCATCCATGTTAAAACATTATTGTAAAGTGGGAAAAAAAGATAATACTGTCAATAAACAGAAGCCAAACTAAAAATTGGAGGTATTGTGACAATCTTTAATTATAACATATGCTGATCCCACTTCAATAATCATTTGCTAATGAAACATCATACTAGGGCAGAGAAATAATGCAATATAAATAATATAAAAATGTCTGGTTTGTGTTTAGAAGAAGAAAGTAATGAGGGAAAAAATGTCAACTGTAAATCTTGCCTATTTACTTTTATCACTAGGGGGCATCCAATGTGCAGTAATAATAACAGAAATATCTTTGTATAAAGACTTACAAAACTGCTGAATGATTCAGCTGCACTCTGTTTGCTGCTGCTAGCTTTACAGTTGCAGAAACACCTTCCACTATTCAAATAGACTGGTCAGTGTTCTTTCCTTTTCCCCTTGCCTTGCCCAACATTAAAACTCTTAAATTGCTGATATGACAAATTTTACATTATTTGGTGCTTTATGTAAACTCTGCTTTTTCACGTGCATTAGTATGTACTTGAAGACATTATATATTTTAAAAATCAAGCCTTCTAGTCAGAATCATGCTCACTTTGAATATGTGCTGTTGATACCATTAATATATGTAATAGCACAGTGCTTTCTATGTGGTTTTTGTGGTCTGATGATGAATTCCACTGTTTCTTTTCATAGCAGTGGCTATACATGCAGCCTTGCTTCCCTTTCTTTCCATATGAGTACGGAGGTGATGTGATCACAATAGTCCTGGTTCTGCTTTCCATGGAAATGAGTAAATAAATTAAACTTGGCTAATGTCTTACCTGTTTCACTCTTATCAATTCGAATCAGAGGTGGGGGTTTGTGTGCCCTGACCCCAATCTCCACAGAAGTACAAAGAGTTCAGCTGTCTCCTTCTCTTGAAGTTGCATGTTTCTTTTTCAACGAAGTGAAGAAGTCAGTGTAGCTCTATGTGGTGGCAGAGACAAATTTGTTAGTCTTCAAACTTTCACTGTCTTGTGATGACCTAATTGCTGCAGCAGGTAGATGTAGTTGATGCTTGTTCTGTCCATCCTTTTTTTTCCTTAGCAAATTATTAGATCCTTGGTTCAGGCTGGATTGCCAAGTAGTACCTGTAGGCCTCTTTAACACAGAGAAAACCATTTCTCTCCAGCCTGACCACCTTTGTTGCCAGGAATTAGTGATCTTTTGAGTGGGAAAGAATATCAAGTCAAAATCTCCCTGCACTTGTGAGGAATTTTTTTTGTATAGCAGGTGGCTTCTGTTGCACTTCTTGAGGAGACCTTCTTCAAGCAATGGAAAAGAGAAGGATAGAAAATTCAACCTTGGAAATAAATTAGGTGGCATTGACTGACAGTGTCTGCTTTTGTGTTCTTACAGTAGAAAACTTTTCTCTCTTTAAATGGTCGAAAGGGAATTGGTTAAGTATTTTAACTAACTACAGCATTCAAGTAAATCTTAATGTTGTAGAAACTGCGGAAATGGTATTGATAGTTGAATGCAGCGTAGATATATGAATATGAGAATATTTGAAACATTAATTTTACTAAACAACAGAGATACTTAAATGAGACAGACATATATAAAGGATTTCTTCTGAAATTCTGCTGTAATTTGAAACTTGGATGTTGCGTTATCTTCATATATTTCTTTTTTTCTTTAGGTGCATGTGAAGGAACGCTAGCCTGTTCAACTTGTCATTTAATCTTTGAAGACCACATATTTGAGAAATTAGATGCAATTACTGATGAAGAGATGGACATGCTGGACCTGGCATACGGCCTCACAGAAACGTAAGGCAACATAAGGCATAACACTTCAGTACATCAAAGAATGGAAAGAAGGGTGTGCAGATGGGGCAGTCCAGTATTCTTGGAATGCTTAATCAGCTTTTAATGAATATCTGGATTCTGTTACACAAATGGGACTGTCAAGTTTAAGTATTGTTTGTCTGAAGTCGTGTTAAAAAGGTGTCAGTACTGCTGTTGTCAACTGAAGAGTGGCACTTGACAGTACTTTTCAGAGGTGTGTGATACAGGAGTGTCAGATACTAAAGTATGGCCAAAAACTCAGTTCTTTCAACAGAAATTTTGTTGCTGCTGCCATGTGTAGATTTTCGTGTTTCCCTTCTGTTTTCTGTTTTCATTCGTCTGTAGCTAGTTCATATATTTTATGAATATGTTTACACTAGTATTTTAGTTTTGGTCAGATCTTCTTTTCACAGAACCACAGAAGGGTTGAGTTTGAAAGGGACCTCTTGAGGTCATCTGGTCTAACCCCCTGTTCAAGCAGGGCCACCTAGAGCCGATGCCCAGGACCATGTCCAGACAGCTTTTGAATATCTCCAAGGATGGAGACTCCACAACCTCTCTGGTATTTATGTACATTGATAAGAACCCCCTCCCGAGCCTTCCCTAGGATAACAGTGTCCCATATGGCAGTGTCCCCACCTGATGTGTTTTGACTCATGTTGGAGGGCTCTCAGCACACAAGCCAGAGTCCCTTTGGATGAAACTAATCCCAAAGTGTGCTCGAACTGCTAATGGGCATTTCAGTGCATAGGAGTAGACTGGTGGTAGTCTAAAGCAACCCTCTGTCCCTCTCCCCCACCATCACATGCCTTGTAATTAGAGTGTCATTTCCCCATTACTAGTGGGCTGCATCACTTGCTGGTGTGCACAAAGCTTGTATTGTAGAACATACCCACGTGAACAGCAGGTAGCTATGGCTTACAAGGCTTCGTAAGCCCTTCTTGCTTCAGTGGAACTGCCTGTCGAAGTTCTTGAAAATCTTTCCAATGACATCAGAGGGCTTTATACCTTACCTGTGTAGCACAGGGTGTTTAATGTCTCTGTAAAGGAGTACTCCGAAGTAACTTGTTTACCTCCTTCTACCAGTAATGGGAATCCTGTACTAATAGTTTCTACATAAGGATACACTTTTTCTCACTTCAGCCAAATCTTAACTTTTCTGGGAGGTTGTAAAGGCAAAGAAAGCAAGCTATGAGAAACTTGTTTCAGCTTCTTTTGTTTTATCCTTTTTCCTGTCTCCCCAAAAACATTTACAATCTTGAAAAAAAATCTTAAGCCTACTAAGTGTGAATTTACTTTGCTCTTGCCATCTACCTGCAGAGTAAGTAGAGATTATTAAAAGTAGTAAGATCAGGGGGACACAAACCTGGCAAATTTAATATTTAAAAGGAATACTGAAGAAAATAATAAGATGAGAAATAGCTTGCTAAAAAGTAGAAAAATATTTCTGTTCCTAGCCTATCAGAAGCAGGAAACTTTTCTCTGTGAAGAGCCAATAGGTGATGTAGAAGGTCTACTTAAAATATCAAAAGATATAATAAAAACATAAAAGCAAAGTTTCTTTTGCACTGTTGTTACAGGATGTCTATGTACTGGAAGGTTTCTTTGCAGATGACTTCCTGAAGCATCAGTCTCAAACGGGTGTGTCCATAGAAGTGATATTACGGCAAATAAGTAAAATGAGTAGTAATGAATGGTAATGACTAGGTAGCATTCCCACAGGAATTCTATAGAAATTCAATGTGAACTACTGTCTGTAAGGCTTAATTAGCTGGCTTAATACTGCTTCCACATCAAAGGAATGGAAGGTAGCAACCCAGATTTTAAAATGAGATCATTTGAACTGGAGAAAAGTGAGTCTGATTCCATCCATACTGGACACATTAATTGTGTGCATGGGCTGTTGCTTTTTTATAGTTTCTACTAAATAATAGTAAGGAAAGCATTCAACAGAGCTTTTGTAGGGGGAAGTAATAGGTATGTGAGTTCTTCAAATGAGTCACAGAGCATGAAGATACATCTTACAGTTCATATAACTTACCCAGGTCCAGAAATCCTTTACATTTTGAGTTGCAGTGGGATAAGACCAAAGGCACTGTGAAAGATAAGTAGTTGGTTAAAAAAAGAAAATATTGCCTTTAACAAGGTGGAAGTATTAGAGTGTCTGTTAGGAGTATGTAATCAACAGTGGGATCTAAAAGCGATTGGTGCTAAGTTTTATGTAGAGAGCATATTTGTGAAAGACTTGCAAAAAAGAATGAAGGGTAAGGTTTGTGTGTGTGGTATGTTGCTCAGCGTGGTAAAATCGAACTCTCAGTGAAGACGTGTGTAAGGATCTTGTGCCATTGCATGACAGGAAATGAAATTTGGTGTTTAAAAGGTGCAGATAAATGCATATGGAGAGGTGAGTAGAACAGTAGTGACTTTGCATACTTGAAATAGACTGTCAGCTTAAGGTTTGGTGTAAAAAACCAAACCAACAAAACAAAAAACCAAAACAACAACAGCAAAACCAAACCAAACAAAAAAAACAGCACTAACAAAAACTAACCACAAAAAAACCCACAGACACACACGCTAGAAAACCACACACACACAAAAAAGCCAACCCAAAACTTCGAAAAGGTGAATGGAACATTGGCAGTATTAGGTAGGAACAGGTAAAAAACCAGAAAATACTATTATATGACCGAACGGAGGTTCACCATACCTTCATACTTGTGCAACTCTGACTTCCTGGTTTGTTGTGTGGTGGTTGTTGTTTTGTTTTAAGTAGCAGTATGAGAGGAAATAAAGGGAAGGCCTACAGAAGTGGTTAGAGGTGGAATGGCTTTCATGCAGGGATTGACTGAATCATCCTTTTTTTAAGGTCTAAGCTTCTTCAGCTTTAAGGGGTGGGGGGATCTGGTTATCTATATGTAAAATTGTAAATGCTGTGGAAGAATTTGATTGGGAGTGATAGTTTGTTTCTCATAGTATTGTTTAACGCTACCTAGGTGCTTTGTCCTGCTGTGTAGCAGGCTTAAAACAAAGGGCAGCATTGTTTCACGTGAAGTGAATCCATTGCCACACCGCAGAGTACATAGTCCATTAGCATTATAGAATCAGAATGTCCTGAGTTGGAAGGGACCCACAAGGATCATCGAGTCCAGCTCCTGTCCCTGCATATGACAACTCCACATTGGTCTTTAGTGAGTAGAAGACACTTCAAATTAAGCATTACGGGCAATGTTATGTATAAATATCAGAAATCACATCTGTTTAATAGATTTCTTTTCTAAAGCTATTCTTATGGATGCATATTCATGAGATGAAATCTTTTGTTATATGTATGTATTTATACATATATTCCAGTAATTTGAAGTTGCTGTATACAGTCATTTACATACAAGAATTACTTTTGGGTATAGTACTGAATTGGGAGTGTTAACAGCAGTGGATCACTACATGCTTGAAAGAATTCTGTAGAGATATTAATGTTGTACTATTTTTTAGAATATCTCTGCCTACATTCCTATACGAAGTTATTCAACTGGTAACTACAGAACACTACCCATTCTTGCAGACATTTCAGTATTCTATACTTAATTACCAAGGCATGAACATGGAATTAAACATCTCCCAGCAATAAAACTGGCTTGTGATGTCTGCAGAATTTTGTGGTGGTATCAAATATTTTTGTTTTAATTGCTCATACACAAGATCTTTTTCCTTCTGAATGATGGGTAGAAAAATGAAGGTTTGCATCTCCTCAGGTGTTACGAGTATTTTATCCTTCTACTTCCTATGTGTCTAGTCTTTTCACGCTTACCTTTCTGGCTTAATGACCCAATTTTGAGTTGTTTAGTTTGAAAATACTGGGCTGCCTTCAGGCCCTGGGGTGGGTTAGGCTGTACTTTTTTTGAGGCTTTCATTGTGATTCATTGCCTTCATCTCTTCAGAGATGCCAAATGTCCCTTGGGAGATCAAGTGTCATTACCTACACTTGACTGAACTATTAGTGACCCATGGAAAGTGGAAGAGCCAACCTTGTTATATGTTGCCTCAGCAAGCAGGAGGTACTCGGTGTATAACTTTTCAATGTACCAAACTCTGTTACTTAATGTAAATCATGATTATTGCCACTTACATCTTTGCATTGGTGTGTGCAATTCACTACGGGTCTTGATTAAGACCATGCACAAGGGTTGGCTGTTTCTGGATCATAATGTGTTTGGGATGGCTGAATGTTAGAGTCATAAAGGGGTAAATGCTGTTATATATATGATTGGCTAGAACTAACAAAGATGTCCTATTTCCTTACAGATCACGGTTAGGCTGCCAAATCTGCTTGAAGAAATTGATGGATAATATGACTGTTCGCGTACCAGAAGCTGTTGCTGATGCTAGACAATCAATAGATATGAGTAAAAACTCCTAAAAAATATCTTGGGGGTTTTAAAGAGGCTTAATTATTTTTATAACTTATTTTTAAATGTGTAATTAAATATGGAAACTTCCATAATTGTGAGTTATTTTATATGACTATCGATACTAGATTAATGCTATTTTAATTTTCTTTATAGAACCTCCTATATTTTTACGCTTACAATGCAATAATACTTCTTATAACTGATCATTTGATTATAAATGTTAGCAAGTGTATTACAAATTTCATATAATGTTTTTCTGCCAAAACCTTTAATGATGTTTGAAAACTGGATCACTTCTACAAGACTCTGAAAAACTCATCTGCATTTCTAGGTTTCAGACTTGGATATGTAAGAGAACAAAACCTGTAGGACTGCATGGGGTCTTGTAAAAGTGTTGTCATTAAAGGTGGGATACTCAGAGTTAATTCACGTTCTCATTAAATATGGTACTTCCTCAGCAAACAGTGGATTTTCAGGGTAGGGATTTTCCAGACTTTGGAATCTTCATGAGATCTGGCAAATTTTGTCTTGCAAAACTGCTGTTAAAACTATGAAATCTGGGGACAGATACAGAATGTTGGCACCTGCGGCTTAATTGCTGCAATGCACCTCTGTTGCCCAAATAGAAATCAATAAACCTCATTTATGTTTAATTACACCACAAATATTGGATGCACCTGGCTTAGAAGAGTAAATCTGGGAGGTGTCTAATGGGAGAGCAGAACCACTGGAGGTAAATGTGAAGTCTTGCTGTTCTCTGAAGACGACCAAGTTGGGATTAAAGAGGGCAGTGTTTGTCAACCTAAGATTTGTTCTGAAATCGTTATCCCTTTTTCAGTTTTGAGCCTGTTCAGGAGGCAGTCTGGTGTTAGGTAGGGCATTTAGCTTTAAGAGTTTCCTAGATTCTGGGCCTTGCTCTTGGGATGATGTCAGTAAAGGTTGATGTGTAATGACCAAGTATTTATTCCATGAAGACAGACTATGTTCCCTAAAAGCAGGGAGACCCCCATGGTGGGATGGTGTGTAGACTGATGATAAAGAGCTTTTGGTTTGATCTTGTGTTAGTCTTCTAAAGGAGACCAAAATAAAATGACGTCTCTAAGACTCTTTCTTATTTTCTTCAGTTTTTGTTGCCTAAATACTTAAATGAAATAGTTGTCGCTAATACAATAGCTCTTACCCTTATAAGGTTATTCTAATATTTTGTGGCGTATTTTATATATATACACACATATATATATACACATGTATACATGAAACATGTTTGTTTGTTTACATTTGAATGGTGTAATGCACTCATGCCTTATTTGAACTGGTGACAATGACATCTAGACATCTTTTCTTGCATTATTATATTCATGGGAGAGGTGAAGAAAATATTATTTTTCCCATGTCAAATATTTGGATTATTTTGAAATTCATGAAGAGAAAAAAAAGTCCCTCTTTGTTATAAAAAGAAATATCTTCTAGAACTGTATTGAAAATAGGTCTAGTTCAGATTGATTTCTTCTCTGAGTAGCTATTACTTTGTTTCCTGGTGTTCTCTTTGGCTTTTCCCCTAAAACAAGATATGCTTAATGTGTCTGCTCAGAACTTAATCATATAGGGTGTTCAGAACACACTTCCTGTCTCATCTAATTCAAAATATGACTTCGGAGTTGAAATTTTGTGGCTTTTTGAAAAATGAAGAGAGTGAGGTCAGGGAGAGGATGGAAATAAATTGAAGAAATGTTCTGAAGATACTGCTGTCTTCCTTTTCAGCTGCTGTGACTCTAACCATAATTTACAGGTTACCCTCCCACAATCAGGTGCTAAGGTAAATCAGTTCTCACTTGTTGCCTTTGTCCTGAGTTCAGTTATATGCAATGATTATTAGTAAGTCCTGAACTTTTATTTTTTATGTGAGACACGGCTCTTTAGCTTCCAAGAGAGGGAACTTGAATCATAACCACATGTAATGTGTGTTCTTACATGGGAAAGAAATCCAAGGTTTCAGTGTAACGCTAGCATTTGGGGGTAGGTGTTGGTGTTTGGGTTTTGGGGTAGTTTGTTTTTGTTTGGGGTTTGTGTTTTTGTTTGTGGGGTTTTTTTCGTTTGTGTGTTTTAATTATAGCACCAGACACTTCTCCTTGTGGGAATCCTGAAGGGCTTTAACACTACCTTAAACAGATGTGAAACAGCTCTCGCAACTGTTCTCTTTGTAAGCCAAGGTTCTTTCGTTGTGCATCTCCAATGGCAGCTTCTTGTTACAAAGACTTTGACTCTCCCATAGTGTGCCTGTGGCATGAATTATTTAGCACAGCAAGGCAAAAAAGAGGGCACTCCAAAGTTTGTTTTGAATTGTAGAGGTATCCCATACTGCATGCAAATGGAAATATCAGAAGGTGAAGGGACTGACATGTAATCCCCAAAATGCACATCTCAGAGATACTTGTTTCCTTATTGTCAAAATGATTTGCAAATAAATCTTATTTTATACCACTTTATGACATACCTTGTTTGTATTGATTTTTCTTCCCTTCAAGTCATTGAATGTATTTCTGTATTTTATACCATTGAAGTATAAATTTGTGTGCCATTGCACAATAATTCATGGCATCAAAACTGGTTAAGTATATATTTGTAACTCATTTTCTAAAGGCATTTTCTTTCTCTGTCAAAACGTGGGGTCAGTGGGTCTCTTCTGCCTCTCCTGTCAAAAATGAAGAGAAAATCCGACCTTTGTCACTGCTGTACCTGTCAGTGTTCGGTGTGATGCCTGAAGGGGACAGAAGGAGGTGTCTTGCACTCCAGCATCACTACATCATGCCCTGCAGGGGAAAAGGCACATTCTCCAGGCAGTTTGTTACTGCTTGGTTAGAAAATCTTCTAAAACTGAAGTTCACAGCTTTTGGCTGCAGGGCTCCAAAAGGTTTCAGGCAGATACGTCCACGGTTACTTCACGTCCCGGTGAGAGGCAAGCTGAAGAGGTGCCACCCAAAAGAGCTGCAGTGACAGTGGCAGTGTTTCACCACACACTGGTCTGGCCGTGGAGGAGGTTCACTACAACCTGACTTGGCCTTGCCCTCCCAGAGGACAGTGTGGTGTACGAAGATAAGGTAGACCGAACAATCCCCATTCCTTGGGAGGGAAAAGGAGAAGTAAATCCTGGAGGAGAAAGATCCTCAAGCCAAGTCACTGAGGTATCGGATGATAGAAAATGTTGGAAAGAGGCTGTAGTTGCTGCGACTTGATTTCTCCTCAAATGAACGGAGAAGTTATGAAAGGGGAACAGGGTTCTCCTGTGTTCTGGGGGGGCTGTTTCCTCCGCGGGTGGCTGTGCAGATCAGTGCTGCTGCACTGAGCTGACGTGCCCTGAGCTCTGTCCTGTTGTGCTGCCCAGGGAGCAACATGTGCAGTTCATACATAAAACAAGCAGTAAAAGTGATTCTGAGATTTACTTTCTAATCTACTGACCACCTCTTCCTTATTTATGATTATTATTATTATTTTCTTCACATGAACCAGTCCAAATTCAAAAAGGTCTTGCTAAATGTAGCTTCTGCCCAGCAGTGATTTAACATTTGCAGCTGGGGAAAGTGTTCATCTAAAGCTGTGGCCGTGCTGCGTGCAGAGAAGTGTCACTGGGTTCCTCCTGCACGTTTCTGGAAGTTCCCTTGACCTCAGCCCAGCAGCAGAAACTTTATTTTGAGCACTAACACTGCTTGTGTGCTTCCCCAAGCAGTGTTGCCTCAGGCCAGTGTAATCCCTTGTGTTCTGACCCCTTCCATAGCACAGCGCCTTCCTTTCCCCAAGCAGGCAGTAGGCTGCATCTCTTGCATCTGCTAGAGATGAAAAAGGATAAAAAAGGTTTTGAACAGACTTGGTACAACCATCCATATGTCTGCCCAGGTATAGTGGAGCTTTTGGTTTCCCATTTCTGTCTCTTCTAGAGCACATCTGGAAAAGATAAACCAGGGTAGGGTCTGAAATTCTCTCAGCTGGTGCTGACCACAGCACTAGGAGTGGTTAAAATTTGGGCACGGGAAGAGCGCAGCAGGTTAAAGCAGCCGCGTGTGTGGGCACAGCTCTGGTGCAGCTTTTGGGTGGAGCTGGTGCCTGTGGCTGTGAAAGAACCATCGGTTCAGGGTTACTGTGGAAAAGAGCCATTGCTGGGCCTGGCCAGCCTGCCGTGGCTCAGGGTAACTGCGCCCAGCGTGTGGTCCCATAGACAGACACACAGACACACATCGGCCGTGCCCGTCGCTGCAGACAGAAAGTGCGATGCCCCTGCCTGTGCCCCGTGTGTCCCCGCAGGCTGGTGGGCACTGACCGTGGGCTGGTGGCTCCCCGTGACAGCCTCGGGAGCAGCCCCGCCAGGGGCTCAGCTGGCCCTGGTGAGGCTGTGGGGGCTCCCCTGCCTGTCATGGTGCCTCTGCCCCTTCGTGTTCGCAGGGGTGAGCTGTCAGTCACACCACCTAATGTTATTCAATGGCACGATGGGACATTTCTTCTGGTTTCTCCCAGGCTGCAGCAGAGAACAGAGGATGCATTACATGTGAGAAGTGATAACACCGTGGGACACTGGTGACGAGTAAGTAACTGCTTCCAGATACTCCGGAGAAGTCTGCAGGTACCTGTGGCAGCTGTAGCCAGGTTGCAGCTATGGCTGGGTTGGTTTTCTTCCCACTGGCAGCAAAACGCTGCTGGCAGCTGATGGGCTGAAATCTCTGGGTTTGGCGAAGTCTGTGCTGTCTCGCTGAAGGACGTGCTAGGCCATACATGGCATTTCTCCTTCAGGCTGTGTTTGATTGAAAGTGACTCTCCTTAAGGATCAGGGTTTGTATCGAACAAATATCCAGATAAACTGGATGTTCTAACTCCATCTGAGAGCATCTGAGCAGGTTCAGAGATGGCTCGGCAGTTCATTCTCATTTTACTGTTGCTGAAGTAGCAGTCCCGCTTGGCACAGGTAAGCCAGCGCTAGCTTTTGATCTGGTGAGCGCTCACAGGCTTTACTGGTATTGGTTTGGAAGAAGAAGGGCATTGCCTTCCTAGAAAACTGACTGGAGGGGAGAAAGGGAGAGGGGGAGAGCTGCTGCAGGGTCAGAGTGGTGCAGCTGCAGCCTCTTGGATCCAGGAGAGCGGCAGACGCACCACCCAGGGAGCCAGCGATGGGTTTTGGCTGGGGATAAAGGTAGAAGGTCTCATCTCAGAGGAATGTTTAACAACAGATGAAAATAGCTGTAAAAGAAAACAAATGGTGTCACAGAGACAAGGCATATGGTGGCTCGGAGTGACGGGGAGGCTGGTTCAGGCTGTGGTTCTGTTCCAGGGGTCACAGCAGGGGACGGCCAGGGCAGGAGAGTTTCTGCTTCGGATTTCAGCACTTTTTTTTTTTTTTCCTTCCACCCTAATTGAGTTGTTAAGATCATCACAGCCGTTGGATTTTCACCAGAAAATTAGGAAAAACACATTCTACCCCGGCACAGAGAAGGAAAAACAATCAGTGTCCCTTGCCTTGAAGTTTCCTGCCCTTCTGGGGCTGTTCTATGAGGAGAAGGGCAGCGCGGGAGCCTCTGGGGCAAAGATCTGGGGAAGCAGAGCAGACCTGTCCCGAGAGTGAACGTTGTCCTGGCAGGGAAGCTCAGGAGACTGGGATCTCCCTCCTCCGAGTGATGTGTATAGAAAACATCGTATCTCCAACCCAAACAGCCCGTGTTTGAGCACTGAATGTGAGCTTCACATGAAAATGACCTTAATTAAATACCTCATTGCCGGTCTTAATGAAAGACCTCTACCACTTCTGCGTTTTATTAGGTACCTGTCTCTGGATAAGAAGGGTGGGAAGGTTTTTAGTTTCTGATTTCCCTATCATAGTACTTATTTTTGGAGGTAAAAATGCCTAAAGGAGGCACAAGACATCAGAGACCCTTACAGCAGCACGCAGAAGTGAAGCGGGGGGAAACAATTACCAGGCAACAGGAGTTAATTCTTAAAACAAAAGTACATAATAACTGCAGGATATTTGGCATGGTATTTCATTGCTTATATAACTGATTAGTGCTGTCAGCTGCCCAGAGCTGGGCTGCTCCTGGTTTGCCATAAAGCCCGGCCTTCACCATAAATAATACATTTAATCTGTTTCTGCTTCCTTCCAGCTGAAGAGCCTTTATAATGGTTCTAGACCACGGGAATTTTGTAACATTAACCTTTCTCTGAGGGTCAGGTGCCAGAAACTCTTACTCTCTGGCAAAATAATTTCTCCAAATCTTACTGCTAGTAAGTGAAAAATGAATCCCAGCTCCAATCCCAAAGTGAGCTTGAGCTGCAGTGTAATCAGTGCAAGTACAACCGCCCCAAAATCTGCAGTATTGCATGAAGCAGACGCAGTCAGCAGTTCATGGTTTCTGCAATGAGACATTATTTTCCAGAACAATAGGGTGGTTTTGCTCCTTCAAATCTGGAGTGAATTCAAAAATACACAAGAAGGTCCTCTTGCTGAAAACGTGTGGTCACCTTTAAAACTGGAAGGAGATCTGCATTATTTAAGGAGTGTGTTCCTGGCAGCGAATTTGGGTGGGTGCTGCTCCGACAGCAGGTCTGAATCTGTAAACACTCGACCCAAATCCAGTGAGGGAAGAAAGAGCCTTTAGATGATCCTTGCCACTTGCTCTCACCTCTCCAAAATAAACAGACCGGTATGTTTTGGTTCAGCAAAAACGTTGAAACAAATTACATTTCATACAAGTCACAGTACTGTTTCAGAAGTGAAAACAGCAATATTGCTTCCAAAGCATGCAGAATATTTATATATAAAATAAAGCAGCTAGCCAGGCCCCGCTGGTGCGTGCACTGAGCTCCCAGCCCTCTCCTCTTTTACGTCCTGCGCTGCTCCTGCCCAGACCCCTCGATTTATCGGCTGTTTCCCTTCTGCTCTGCCGCCTGCAGCTCCTCATTCAGATCCCATGGCTTCCCCTTGCTTGTTGGGTACATCTGGGTTTTGTTGTTGTTTCCTTGTGGTTTGTCTGTTTGTTTGTTTGTTTGTTTTCTGCTCAGTTTCTGTCCTGTTTATTGTGTTCCTTTGTCAGAGAGACATCAGGCATCCTGCAGCGATTTCCTCACCACACAAGTCAGTATTTGTACTAAATGCAAACTCTGCTTGTTTCAACAGACGTGGAATTCTTCAGCTTTCTCATAGTTTATGAGTAACCACAATGCCTGGCATCCTGACAGGGTGAAATGCTGGTAGAAATAGGAGCCCCTCCAGGAGCCCAGGGAAAGGGCGCAGGAGCAGCTCCCGAGCCCCATCCTTGTGTTCAGTACCGACTGTGGCTTCTCGATCCCCGGGAGGTGTTGGGGGAACTCGTGGCTTGACCCCGGCGTAATGCTGAGGTACGGCTGGGTGCATGGGGCCACAGAGGAGCGGCCAAAATGAGTTTGCAGAGCGCACGTGTTCTCAGAGCCGTGCAACGCCAGAAAACCTCACGTTTCTGCCGTGTGGCTTTTGCCAAGGCTCCTCCTGCAAAGTGCTGAATGCATTGGGTGGCTGAGTGCAGAGCAAGAGACAACTTAATTAGGAACTTCACTTAGAAACCTCAGGTCTGAACAGCTTCATCTGGCGCTGTATCCTTCGTACGCTCTCTACCAGACACAGCTCCCTCTTCTATTACCATTAACTTTGGTAACCTCTCTAAAAAAAAATAAAATCTCATAATTACTTCTGAAAAGATGAAGCAGCAGGAATCCCTGTTTTCTCACAGCTCTGATGCCATCTGTAATGTCAATGTGCTCTTTTTTCATAGCCTTGATATTAGCAATTTGAAAAAATCCCCATTGCTGATAACTTCTCGAGGTCCTGGCTGGGAGTTTTTGACTTCCAAACTGAATTTCAGGCTACAGTATTTTCACAATTACCACTTCTATTTTCTCATGGAAAATGTGAAATAAACCACTAATAAAACTTTATTTTCTTGAAGGAAGTGTGAAATTTGAATATTTTTCCTTTTATATTGCTCTTTATATAGTGAAAGCTGTTCATCTAAAAGGCGTGTGCAGAAAATCAATTCTGTTGGCTTGTACATACCACTTGATTCTGTTAAGCTTGTTCATAATGTTTTCCATATCTGATAATTATTGAAATGGTCTTTAACTCTCTATAGTACAGGCCCTGAAAGATCTTTTCTAACAATACATCGTTTTCCAAAATGACAGACACAGGGCTATAAACATGGGGTATTTGGGCAGGAAGTCACACACTCACAGAACGATTTGGGTTGGAAAGGACCCTCAGAAATCATCTACTCCAGCCCTCTGCACACTTGATTAGGCAACTGCATAACCTTTGTGCATCTGATAAGTTTATTGTGTAAAATTCCTAGCGTATCAAATAAGTTTATTGCAGAACTTGTCCAGATTTTTCGAGGAAATCAATTGAAATTTGACAGACTTCATTGGTTTAAATCATTAAATAATTCCTGGTACATTATAAAAGAGTAGTCTTTAACTTTTTGTTGTTGTTGTTGAGCATGATAACAAGAGTATTGCTCAATTTGATCCAAAGGGGGGAAAAATTATGCTTTTTTTCTATTAAAAAAACCCCACAAGTAAATGAGTAAACCAAAAAGAAGTAGAGGTGTGGATCCAGTCTTCCTGGCCAAGGGTTCCCTGGGGCTGGAGAGCTGGGGCAGAGTGGTTGTGAGTCCATGGCAGGTGGCCACGGTGGCCACTAGCCAACCCTTGGCTTGTCTGTATGGTAACAGAGAGATTTAGCAACACGTCGGATGGTGTCTCCAGTGCCCTTGAGGGCATGAGCCACTGTGGGAACTTCTTTGTACCCACAGACTGGAAGGGCCTTCTTAACAGCACTTTTTTGTAGGGAGACAGCACACCAAGAAATCCCAGATTTACCCTGAACTATAGTCAGTAATTTTGCACTAGTTGGTTGGTAAACTTGAAGTTTTTTGGGCTACGAAAGTGCTTTTGTTGCTGTTTTTTTAAAACATCATTCCCAGAAGCAAGGATTTAGTTAAAGAGTTCAAGCATTATTCTTAGTGTAGAGCTTCTGGTGTGATGAGGAACTTGCTGCTTTAGGAGGAAAAAATTGCGTCCTGGCAGAAGAAAATAATTCTGAAAAAGCTTTTAAGAGATCAAGGCTGGGAAGGAGAAATAATATGTGTTAGCACACCATCCACTTGAAAAAATAGCTATGTTCACGGAGTCCATGGTATCAGAAGCTGAGAGTCAGAAATGCAGTGCTGTGAAAGCACATCTCTTGCGGGTATCTGGATATAATTCTGAGTCTTCATCAGGTCTCCTAGTTAGTCAGTTTTGGTGACTAATGGTTGTTTAGTTTTCACCCAAATAACTTCCACAAAAGCATTCTGGTTGAGCATCACCATCACCCATGGCTTTTGGTGTTTCTATCGTGAGGACACACTTTTAGAACTGTATCAGTCTGTTTTGTATGTGCTTTGGCAAGATCGGTCTCCATTTGGTGTTTGTTGGGCAAGACGTATCTTGCTTCTGGTGATGAGATTGGAACGGGTGGGAGGTGGCTGGAGGGCTAGAGAGGTGGTGGGTAAAAAGGTAGTTCTAAGAAAAGCTATTTCAAGGTATGATCTTTCACCTAGGTTGCAATTATCCAACATTTTTCAAGATACTCCCCGAAGGAGGAGAAAAATCACTATCTTGGGTGGGAAGATGGGTCTTTTTGTTTTCCTGTCAGCCTGCATGAAGTATGTAAATACTCAGATGTTATCATTTCTGTTGGGAAATTAAGGAAATTAGAGTGGGAGGATTAGAGACATTTTTAATTACCTCTGGCTCTGCATCCAGGGATTTTTTCCATGATTCATCTTTATCATGGGCAAGGAACTTCTCTGCTGGGCCTCAGAGGGTGCGAACCCCGTGTCTGTGGCTGCATCACTGCAGCTACACCTGTGTGCCCCCACTGAAGGGCCGACTCTTAACCTCTCTCTCCATTTGGGGATCTTGAGCTAGCTTGGTGAGTTCGATACCGTGCGCCCCTTGTGTAACCGCCCCCGCCTGCACTGCCCGCCACGGGAGGCCACAGCTCAGGGGCGGTGTGAGGACTTGCTGCCAGCCCTGGCACTAGGGCACCTGTGTGAGACATGGCACACATCTCCCCCCAACACCTTCCCTCTGACAAAGTCCATAGTAGCAATGCACAGAAACATAGAACCATAGAATGTCCTGGGTTAGAAGGAACCCACAAGGATCATCGAGTCCAACTCCTGTCCCTGCACAGGACAACCCCACAGTTCACACCATGTGTCTGAGGGCATTGTCCAGTCTCTTGTTGAACACTGTCAGGCTTGGGGCTGTGACACCTCCCTGGGGAGCCTGTTCCAGTGTCCACCACCCTCTGGGGGAAGAACCTTTTCCTAATGTCCAACCTAAATGCAAGATGAGAGGAGACCTGAAAAGCCTTTACAGTTCATTTATTCCCCTGTAATCTCTGGTTGCCGCCTATTTTTTAATTTATTTTTTTAGGGGGAGCATTGACAAACGGTGACAGTCAGCTTAGGGCAAGCCTAGAACTTTGTGGCAGATTTTTCTCCTCCCTGGGGGGTTTGCTGTGCCTGGGAGTGGCTTAGGGTGGTTTTACATCTTATATTTGATGGATCTGTACGCTCAAAATATTCACTAATCCCAGCTTTATCAGGGACTACATAGACAGGTGCCTTAGTATATCCTCTCTGCTTAATCTTTGTTGTTCAAATGGAATTTGAAGCTCCACCCAGATGGATCCATAATCTCTTGTTTTGTACAGTGTGTGTTTCCAATTTATTTGTGGGGTCATCATGTGTCTGCTGCTTTCTTGTCTGTCAGGTTAGGACAGTCCCCTTCACAAAAGAGACTTTCTGTCCTCGGAAATGATCTTTGGAAGGTGCTACGAGAGCATATAAATAAGATAGAATAGGAAACAGAAATGTGGCATTTATTTGTTGGGCCAAACATCAAGCATCAAACAGGGATTAAAAAGGGTAATACAATAAAAAAGGGTAATGCAGTAATTGTGTTATTTAAATGTACTTAGTGGGAAATGCTGATGACTGATGAGGATATTAATGAAAAGCTTTTGTTACAGGGAAGGATAAAAATAGAACTAATAGCTGCAGGCAATTACTCTTAAAAATCACAGCTTGTTCCCCATCTCAGAAGCTCAGTGCGATGATGGAGCTGTTGCATAGGGCCAGAACAGGCGAATACGAGAAAACCTGACCCTTGCTCCATGCCAGGTTTCTCACTGAGAAATTCCCCCCACCCACCCACACCTTCCTGTTACCTCCACAAGACCGAAAGTCTCCCCTAGGCAGCCTGAGGGGTTCAGAGGACACGTACGCATGCAGTAGCCACCTTGGTAGATCAAAGCAGGGTTTACGTGGTCGGTGGTGGCTTCTGCTGCCAAGGGGTGGGCTGCAGTGCCAAAGTGGCCTCTGGCTTCAGGCAGCCTCTGGAATGTACAATGCACAAAACCCTTCCTACTTCACCCCATTATGCCTGGGTCACGTCTAGAGGGTTTGTGACTGCCCTTCAGTGCACTTCAGACAGCAAAACAGAGGTGACCATGGCTGGAGATGCTAGAGATGGTACTTCCAAATACCACTTAAAATGGGATTTAACCTAAATTCCACCTAAAGGCACCTAAATTCCCCCTAAAACCACCTCTTTCAGTACTTAAAGGTTGAGAACGTCTTAGCCTCCTGTTTAACCCTATGTGGCATGACACATAGATCAGGAGATGTCTTCCTGCTTGACCTTCAGTTTCCTCATGCCTAGAGTCAGGAGTGGGTTAATACTGAGATGCCGTGCTCCAAAGTGTCCTCCCTCACCTACGTTTACTGCAGTCCAGAGGGCTGCCTGTAACTCTGACAAAAAATCTAATATTTTTAACACAAGTCATCTATTTCCTTTGAGTGGCGATAGGAGTGAATCCCAAGGAGGTGTGTTGCTATTTTTTTGCCTGCACAGTGAACAAGAAGAGGTAGCTCCTAATGTAGTTGGTCTAAATTGCTCTCTGGAGGCACCTGAGCTCCGTGTCTGGCGAACAGAGAGCAGCAGAGGCTTGATTTCATGTGTCCTGGGTTAGACTCTGGAAACTCCTCTCTGACTGCATGGGAGTCTTGGTGTCGTGTATTTCCAGGGAGACCTTATTGTGGCCTTTCAGTACTTAAAGGTGGCTTGTAAGAAAGATGGGGCAGACTTTTTAGCAGGGCCTGTTGCAATAGGACAAGGCAGAATATTTTTAAACTAAGAGAGGAGAGATTCCGACTAGATTTAAGGAAGAATTTTTTTACAATGAGGTTGGTGAAACACTGGCCCAGGTTTCCCAGTCGGAGGGCAGATGCCCCATCCCTGGAAACATTCAAGGCCAGGCTGGATGGGGCTCTGAGCAACCTGATCTAGTTGAAGATGTCCCTGCTCATTGCAGGGGGTTGGACTGGATGAGCTTTGAAGGTCCTTTCCAACCCAAACCATTCTATGATTCTATGGTTGTACTTGGAGGTACATCCATCCGCCTGGCTGCTAGGTGGTGGGACTAAATCAGAGGCCAAGGCTCCTTTTTTTGGGCAGTGGAGAAGGAGGCACTCATTTCACTGTGAAAAACATCTTGAGGTGGAAAGAGGCACCTATGGACGATCCTTCAATTATAGATAAAACCCAGCACTGATCTCACAGTAATTCTAGGAAGGCTGCAATCTCACCCAGGCTTTAGGAGAAAGGGTCATCCCCTTCTCCTTCAGTTATTAGCCTAAAATTCAGGCACATATATGTGTAAGGTAGATGCCTAATGACATGGCTCTGCAGCGAGAAGACAACAACACCTGCCTTGGGCAGCTCCCCACTGTGAGCCTGTTTTTGTCTCTGATGCAGGCACAGCTAAAGAAAATGCATTTTTGCATGTTTTCTGGCTAACATTAAGGCCATAACTAGCTCTTCTTTGGGACTGCCTGTATGATTGCCCTGAACAAAATGAGTAACCATCATGAAGTTTTGAGTAATCGCAGAACTGGGAGTCTCCTGTATCAAGGCCCATTCCTGGGTAGTTATGACCACTCTGTCTCTGCTCCATGGTCCCTGAGGCTGTTGTGGGTGGCAGGCCTCTGCTTCACAGTGCTTCCTTAGGCAGGATTCTAAGTAAAAACAGTGCAGGATGGCTCGGAAGAAAACCTGAGGTTTTCAGACCAGATGGTCTAGAGAAGTGGAAATCATATATAGATGAACTTGTCCTCATTAAGTCTCCAATGTGTGGTACCTTCAGCAACTTTGACTTGTTTGTGTTGCAGTTTGTACCCTCTCAATTACCACACACATCTTGTACTCAGCCCTGGATTCTCCTACTGTTACTCTCTGATTTGTTTTGCCTAATTTTCTTGTCCTATACCCAAGCATCCTCAGTGAGGTCTTTCCACCTTTTGTAAGTGTCTTGTTTAGACAGATAAGGAGTCACGTTAGGAGTGACTTCTTTACTAGATGGGTGAGCATGACCTCTGTCCTACACGTGGTGGCTGATGGGCATCAGCCCAAGTTTAAATTGAAAGGGACTAAGGAAGTCTGACACCCACAAAATTGGCTCACTGCCCCTGAACCCCCGAGCTGCTTCCAGATATTAATGAGCACAGAAACCATTTAGGCTGCAGAGAGTCCTGTGGCCATCCCGAGAGAGTGAAATACGCTCTTGGTGTAATGAGCGACAGGCCGAAAGAATGGCAGCTCGATTTCTCATTAGCTTACAGCAGGGAGAGAGAAAGCCAGAGATTCACTCGGGTAACTCTCCAGCCAGAGGCCAGGGTGTCTTTTTCTGGAGGAAAGGATCTGAGAAATGTAAATTAATTGGATTGATGCGGTTAGTTAAGGGTGTGTTACGGGAATGTTTGATGCTTCCCCTGGATTTAGCTTTTGGAAAACGAGACTTTCTGCGGTTACGAAGACTGGCAGGCAGAGGAGTAAGTGGCTGTACCCCCACTGCTGGCTGTTTCCTCTGGCACAGCCATACCATATCAGCTACGGTAACAGCTCTTCCCTTCCCTTCCCTTCCCTTCCCTTCCCTTCCCTTCCCTTCCCTTCCCTTCCCTTCCCCTCCTCTCTCCTTCCCTCTCACCCTTCCCCAAACAGCACAGTCTCAGGTGAGGAGCTGTTGACTAAAGCTTGCAATGGAAATGTCTTTCCTTACTCCCTTCAACCATATCTAAGCAAAGGAGCTCTGAAACAGAATAGTGCACCTTCTCAAGGAGGAGTATTAAGAGACAATGTCCCTATTTCTGCCAAAAGTTAGCATCAGTTTCCCCTTCCCCAGGGTCTGAGCACAGCCCTCACAGCACGCCAAAGTGCTCTCTTTTGTCATGCCACGCTGGAGTCCAAAGATCTGTAACAAACTGCTTTAAAGTAAATACAGATTTAGAGAAAAGTGCGGGCTGGATCCAGTCTTTCAGCTCCTTCAGCTGCAAGGCAGCTTTGCCTTGAGCCAGCAGATGAACAGGGCTGTGGGCATCATTCCTGAGAGGTCCTATGGATCTGTGGGGCATGTGGGGTGGTGGGACGGGTGCCCTGTGTCCCCAGCCCAGCACACTGGGTTGAGGTGGGACCTGGTGCTCCGCACACCGCCTGCTCTGGAGCAGGAACCTGCTGGGAGCCTGTGGAGTCACAGGAACGATGGAGGAGCTTGGAGACCCCTCAGGAGATAACCATGGCTGCAGCATATGGGTGTGCTCAGTGTGAGAACGGCTATTCCCCATCCTGAGCTGTGTTGTGGTTATCTGCCCCTCACGGTCAATAGGAATGACTCCACCAGTAACTATTCCTAAATCAAGCTGCTGAATGGAGAGCTCTGACCTTTGCGTAGCACTGCAAGATCAGCTTGCTCCACTCTCCTTGCCCAAGCTAACTTCTCTGATGTAGAAAGACGCTTGCTCTTCTTGTCCTCTTAGATGCTGTTCAGTGCATCGCTGGCTGCTGAGGGCACAGACTAATGGTTATTGTTGAAGCATGTCCTCGATGGTCTAATTAAGGAGGAAGAGTTCATTTGGCTAGACAGAAATAACTAATAAAGCCTGAGCCACTGTTATGAGTAGAAGTTCTCTATAACATCCATGAGCGGGAGATTAACAATGGTTTCAGGAGCAGGGCAGCTCTGCTTGACGGAGCCCAGCTGAGCTCTTCTGCCCTGTAGGCACACACGTCCTGGCCGGGAGCCTTTCTCTCCTCTGCTCAGACTTTGCCCAATTCAAGCATAGGTAGAAATTTGAAAAACAATGTTATTTGATTCAGAAAAATCTATTGTAAAAATTGCTTCTTGTCTGGCTCTCCAAACAGGAGATGAACAGCTGCAACTGGAAAGCAGTCACCGACAGATGAGAGGCCCTGTGGCTGTCTGCACTGGAAGGGGCTCCACAGGGATCCACACTTCCCTGCTTGTCTCTGCACATCCAGATCATTTGGAGGTAGGAGCTGAGAAGGTGGTTTTGCAGACAGTGCTAAGGTAAAAGGGATGGCAGGCTGGGATTTGGGCTGAATGTGGGCTCTTGGGGTGCCCATCAAGATTAGGGTGTCCACATGTGAACTAAGTCCTGACCTCTCATGATGTCTACTGGGGATCCAGTCAACATGGAGTTGATAGTCAATGGAGTCCAGAGAGTGACTCAGGTCCCCTTAAGCAAGCACCAGCAAAGGGTCTGACTGCCAAAGCGCAGGTGTCTAGTGCCACATTGGAGACAACAGACACAGCCTGGACTCCAGGTGCTGTCCCAGGGCACGAGGGACCTGCACTTCCTGTGTGGCATCCGCCAGTGCTGCACGGCTGCATCTGCTGTCCTAGGACATTTCAAATAGCAGCAAGTGACCATGTTTGGGCAAGGTATTTCACACACCAAACAGCTCTTCCTGCCGCTAGTGGTCGATCAAGTTGCTGTCTATGCATTACTGACTGCACCAACTGCACCAGGAGCTGGGACACCTGGCACATGTGCGAACACCTGAAATTAGGGGTCTAAATCTTGAAGCGAGTCTCAATAGGAAAATCTAAATTCAAAATGACCTAATGACACTGGACTAATAACAAGGCATCAGGAAGAGCATGTTCAGCCATGAGGTGTTGTAGGACATCCCCGACCACAGTACGGAAGGACTAGCTGGCCATCTTGGACTCAGGGCAGAGAGTTAGGCCCTTTCTCCAACTACATCCTAGCCAGATATTTCTTCAATTAAAAATGCCATTTTTCATCTCCCTGACCTGCTCTTTGTCAGGAGTGCGTCTCCAGATTCAGGATGGGCTGGCTGGTGTACGCTGAGTGATTGCTGACAGCTCTGCCCTCAGCCACCCCATGTCTGCCTCCCAGCAGACTGCTCAGGCTGCAAACCCTTGGAGGTTTCTCAACAAACAGAGAAGTTGAAGGTAATCACGTGAAATCAAGCGGAACATTTAACTCAACCTGAGATACTGAATTTCTGACTTCTTTCTTGCCTTTTCTACAAGTATGTCATAACTTGAAGCAAGATACGATGTAGAATTTCATTTTGCCCTTTTCATCTAAAATGTCAGAAGAATATGTGGACTTCCATGGATAAAGGGAAAATGAAATGTTTCAGTATCATTTAAACTCTTGTCTTTCCGCAGAAAAATATTTTGCCCAAAAATCTCCACCTGGCTTTTTGTGGTCTGCAACATCAGCTGCGAAGAGCACGATGTAACTGCTGAAGAAAAGCTCCATAACCACCTGACAGAAGCCTTGTATCTCCCTTTGCGCTTGCGAAGAGCTGCTCTCTAGTCACTGCAGCAGTAATGATAATTGCCGATATCACCAAGAATTTGCATTTCTGTTTTTCCTAAAGCTTGGTACTTCAAATGAGAGACTTCAGAGAACTAACTAGCACACAGGCTCATTAAATGCTAAAAAATTATCTCACTGCCTAGGTAGATGGAGCATCCAGGCTGCTAACCTATTTCCCAAAGCCAAATGCATCTCCGCCTCCTCAGGCTTTATTCAGAGCAGTCTGAATCCTTTAAGCTGCCTGTGCTCAGGGAATGCCGGTTTATACCATCTACCAGTTTTTGCATCAGCACTGGGAGGCCGGACGCTGCCCCACAGCCATCACTATGGGAGCCCAGTGCTGCGGCGGCGTGGGGCAGGACCCACCACGCACTCCTCCCAGAAACCCGCCTGCTGACAGCACAGTGCCAAAAGTGCCGTGGTGAGCCAAGCTCAGCCTGCAGCCAGTGTGTGCCTGCGGGGAGGGAGAAAAGCGAAGGGAAATTACAGCAGCTCTGAGCGCACGCTCTCCTTTTGCTCTTTCACAGAATCTAAAGAAATGGCTGTGGCTTTGTGTGGAAGTTAATTAATGATAGTAAATAATATTCCTTTGTGCTAGGAGTGAATAGTGCCCTTTATTTGAGGATCTCAGTATGCTTAATGCTCTGTATTTAATTCAGCTTCACAGCAAAAGCTAGCTGAATTATTCATTGTAAATAAATTATCTGAAGAATACGGTCCTCCTTATTTTTGTGCCGTTTGCAAGCCCAGCCTGCTTTATTTGATGGCCTTTTCCATAGCCAGCAGTGCCCAACCCACAGCACACAGCTCATTGTGCTTTTTGCTAATTAAGAATGTGTGTGCACACGTTGGGGGCAGCAGGAGGAGGGTGACAGCCACCAAGTCTTGTTGATCGTAAAATCACAGAACGTCCTGGGTTGGAAGGGACCCACAAGGATCATGGAGTCCAACTGCTGTCCCTGCACATGACAACCCCACAGGTCACACCATGTGTCTGAGGGCATTGTCCAGTCTGTTCTTGAACACTGTCAGGCTTGGGGCTGTGACACCTCCCTGGGGAGCCTGTTCCAGTGTCCACCACCCTCTGGTGAAGAACCTTTTCCTAATGTCCAACCTAAACCTCCCCTGGCACATCTTCCTGCCATTCCCTTGGGTTCTATTGTTGGTCACCAAAGAGAAGAGATCAGCACCTGCCCTTCGTCCTCCCCTTGTGAGGAAGCTGTAGATTGCAATGAGGTCTCCCCTCAGTCTCCTCTTCTCCAAGCTGAATAAACCAAGTGACTTTAGCCTCTCCTCATATGGCTTCCTCTCCAAACACTTCAGCAACTTTGTATCCATCTTCTAGACACTCTCCAGTAGCTTTATATCCTTTTTATCCTGTGTCACCCAGACCTGCACACAGAGCTCCAGGTGAGGCCGCACCAGTGCAGAGCAGAGCGGGACAATCCCCTCCCTGCCCGGCTGGCCATGCTGTGCTGGATGCACCCAGGACACGGGTCCCTCTCGGCTGCCAGGGCACACTGCCAATGGGATGAACAAACCTTTGAACGGGAGAGAAAGAAACAAGCAGTGCCAAGCATGTTCCTCATCTCTGCACACAGACGAAAACACGCATATACATACATACATATAACCTTTCATATGCATGTGCTGTTGTTCACAAAGTGCACAGACTCCAGTTAGGACCAATTGCACATGGTAAATTTACAGATAGAAGATTCAGATGACACCAGTTGTGATGTCAGCCAGCCCTTCATCAGCACTTTGCTGTGGGCGGCAGGTTTCAAACAAAGCCCCGGGATGCCTTTTCCACACAGGCAGAGCTCAGCAGTGAACTTGCTGCTACCAGCAGGCTCAAGGTGCCAGAAGCTGACATGAACCCAAAAAGTTTTGCTTATTTCAGCTACACAGAAATACCCTGGTGTCACCTGTGCAAGGAAACAAAGGCCACCGTAGCTGGTGCCACTCTCCCATGTCTGCCCCCAGGGAGGGAGAGTGGGGCCAAAGCCAGCGTCGGCTCCAGCCCTGGTGCTGTAAGGTGGCCCTTCATGAATGGTCCCACCTCTGGAAAGAGTTGCTGCTCCAGGCAATTTCGTCAAAAGCATCAGTTTTGCCAATATTTGGTGTATTTCTGCGTGTTCATGAGCAATGAACCACCCAGATGTGGTGGCCACCAGGAAGCCTCTTGAGGACAGCTCCCCACAGCGGGTGTTAGAGCTGGGCTGGACATGGAAATTCCCTGGCCAACAGCTGAAACACTGGGCACATGGCAGTATGTCACTACATCTCTAGTGTAAGTCTTACAGTAAATGAGCATGATTTAAAATAATGATTTTTCCAAGCTTTTACCACAAAACTTTTGCTTGCTGTTTTTTGCTGTTGTTTTTCTTGTTATTTCTTCTAAAGAATAAGGTCACCTTTGTAAGAAGGGCTTGTTTTTCTGTTTAAAAAGATCATTCTATGCATTTTTTTTCCTTTGGAAATAACTATGCTGTCAGAAGAAGAAATCTTAGGTGCATGTTTTTGTCAGTCTCTTGTAATCAATAACACCTACGTAAAAAAAAAAAAAAAAAGCTGAAATCAAGCACCAACAAGGTAACAGGCTGAATCCGTAACATTTGGGCTGACCTATTTTGCAATCACATTTATTAAGAGGAAAATAAAGCAAGGTAATCTAGCCTCCTTCCTCAAACCTGATGCATTATCTTGGGTTCGCTGGGTGTTTGCCTGAGTGCCCTCCAAGCACTGAGTGAGGAAAGCACTCAGACACCTTGGCTGGGCTCCAGTGGGGACCTGATGCTCAGGAGATGGTGAGAGCCATGTTTCTCCATCCTGGGAATGAGCCTCCTAAACATGCATTATTCCTGAAGTCCCTTTGCTTTACACCCTTGTAGGATGTGAGATATTTTTATTTCAGTTTTGACTTGCAGATGTCTGAAAATTCATGGTAAAATGTCTGTGCTTCTCCCCATGGACTCACCTGCTGGCACCAAAACCCAGCCCGCTGGCACACACAGCCACGTTGTGGAGTTGAGTGATGGCCCAGGGCCACCTCAGTGGAGATCAACAGATGAGAGACTGGCGGAAACAAAACCAGCAGGTGTTTGTAACAACAAAAGGACTGGGAGCTCTTCCAGTGAAGGTGAAAAGTCTGGTATTGGAACCACTTTGTCACTCGAAATATAAGAAGCATTGGGGGCTGGTGTTTTACGGCACTAGTAACTCCAGGTGTGATGGACAATCTCTTCTTTGAGGTAGGTGATCTACATGCCACAAGACAGATTCTCCCTCCGAGGGTGGGAACTAGTCCCTCCCATGGATTAGACATATTCTTTATTCAAGGTTTTGGGAGACTAATAAATCATGCCTTGCATAGGTAGTGTCTATGTTCCCTCTATAGGCATGGAGAGAAGAAAGTGGCCTTAAAGCTCCTTGGAGGGAGCCCATGCCTGCTGAATTTAGGTGTCTAAATACACGTGGATAGACTAGGGCAGGGCAGACCAGTTCCCCCTTACATCCTGTGTGGACTGTAGGTCTACAGTATGGCCAGAAACAGCCCTGGGGAAGGGGACTGAGCACCCGAGGTCTTGCAGCAGGGTCAGGCAGAGCTGTGGACACAACCCACCTGTATGCCTGCTCCTGGTCCCATGCTCTGGCCTGGAGGAACTGCAGTTTGCAGTGGGATTATTTCCTTCTTTTTAGAAAATAATTCAGAAGAAGGTGCTTTTGAACTACTTTTCTGTTGCAAACAAGCAGGAAAAGGTGTCCTGGGATGCCTCAAGGATAAAGAAGCAGATCAGTGTTCATCTGGATGTCAGTGCAGACATCAGGTGTCCCTGTCCTACCCTGGAAGACTGTCCTTTCCCCTTTCCCTGTCGCTCAGCAGGAGGTATTTCACACCCCAGCGGGGGACACAGACCTGAAGAGCAGAGAGATGTTGTTCAGCTCAGCAGCTGATCCCACCTCGAGCCCTTCTCTGCAGTGCTTGCGCTGCTCCAGGGCTTCCATGGGGCTTTGCCCAGAGCAGCAAGGGCACCAAGGTCATGTCCCCAGTGCCTGCCATCGCCCTGCCCCATTGCATGTCCTCAGCATCTTCTCACCTCTGGACACACAGAGCATTTGTATATCCCAATCCCTCTCCTGACCACAGGCATCTTTCAGCCCTCCACGCACCCCACTCATCTCCCGGCACCGCCATACTTACCTGCTCAGTTCATTGCAATAAACCCCGATAAAATAAATTTATTTAAAAATGACTAGGTTTCAGGGCCTGATTCTGTGCCAGTCATGGAAGACAATCAGATCTGAGAGCATCCATCTCTTTATGAGATGAGACCCTATGCATTCCTAACAGAAAGCTAAGCGAATTTGTATGGGGACTGTATTAAGGCTATAAACACCTGTGATGTGACTGGACTAACAATCCATTTTACTATGGGACCTGCCCTGCATCCACATCTTGTGGGTCTCCTGACCATGAGGCAGGGCTGGGATTTTGCACAGTTGTGCAAAGAGACCTGTTTGCACAGTTGTGGTTTTTATAGCCTTTTTGAAGGTGAGAAAAGTGAAGAATTTATGCAGTAAAAATTCCTGGCAAAGTTGGAGCCTCCAGTTTGTGTGTAATAAACCAATTACTATACTGTTGACTTTACCTCAGACAAATATACTGTAAACTCATATCCCAAGGAAAAAAATGCAAAAAATTCAAACTTTGGCTTTGCCAAACATTTTATTGGACAAATTCTTTTTTTTTTTTTTTTTTTTTTCATCTAGACAGGACACGTGAGTACTGAATACTTTTTCTTAGTTCTTGCACAACGAAAAAATATTTTCGAAGTCTCTACTTCATAAAATAATAGATAGATCTCTGTAATAGAAATTAAAATTCTAAATGGAAATTGGATAGGGAGCAATTTTTCCAGCAATGTGGGAACACCTGGTGTGGTTTCTAATTTATTTAGAAAATGGACACTTGGGGTCCAGCTCTGTAAGGAATTCAAGCACATAAACAATCTTATTGGACCTCTCTGGGTCTATTTACATATTTAAGCTAAGCCCAAGCCCAGCCACTTTGCTGAAGCTGACTTTCCAGACTCTTCATGCTATCTCTACATGAAAAGTACAACATCATTCAGATGCTGCACATTTCTGCAAGTGTTTTGATATTTAGTAGAGGGATAGCAATGCCATGGAAGTATTCAGATGGGCCTGAGCAACCAAGAACATTTTTCAATGCCAGCCTGTCCTCATTCTTCTAGTCCGTGGAGACCAAGTCCTGCTTGAAAAGAGGACTTTGGGGCATGAACTTCCTTGGCTGCTTGGTCACCTCAGGTTCCTCGAGCCAAAGGCACCGGTGGACACAGGACGGTGGTGTCAGACATCCCTTTCTTAAACAGATGTGCCAATAAAGCACCTGGCCACAGCCCTGCCTCCTTCCTCCCACCCCCAGAAAGCCAGCCCCCCAGCTCTGCTAGGCAAACGGGTCATCTTGGTGATTTCAGCGGTATTTCAGATAAAAACGCTTCTTCAGGTAAAACATTATAAGTAGGCTGCTTGTGTTAACAACCTGCTATAGCCTGTTGTGAGGTTGGGGATCCACATGAGCTGCTCCCCACAGCAAATGGCAATGGATCTCTTGGTGGCACCAGCTGGATGTGGGGGGATTGTGTCTCCTGCCCTAAGTCTTTTCAATACATTTTACATCACATCTTCTGTGGAAGCTGTCCTTGGGGCACTTGACATTTAAAAAAAACTTGTTATTTTAAGCTGTTTGCTGACCACGTCGTAAGGTGGCTGCACACACACAGGGCTTGCACACACATGAAACAGCATGGGTGACAGGCGCTGTTCCTCTCTGGCTGATCAGTGTTAGTGTCCACTAGTGAAATGGGTACCCACACATGGAAGATGGGTCTCTCCAGCAGCCGGCATCAGCTACTCAGCCTGCCCAGAGCTGGCCGAAGGCCCCGGTTTCCCCAGGTGTTGGCACCGGCCCTGCAGCCCCTGAGGTTCGTGGTCCCCCCCAGCTGCCGGCACTCGGCTCTCCTGCCGCTGCCCACTGCTCTGGCCTGGGGCTGCTGGTGTCTATCACACGAGGTCAGATTAGGTGTTGTGCCTGCACAGAGGTTGGATGGAAAGATGTAAGAGTAATTATTATCAGCAGTAATGAATAATTATTCTTGTTATGATGTAAGAATGTTTAGTAAGTCTGTCGGGCAGGCCGTGGTGATGGGGTGCAGGGCTCGGTCAGACAAGGGCACTGACCAGCCAGCTGTTACCCAGGGCCAGACCCTTTTATCTCCTTTTTCATTTATTTTGTCGCGCTGGTTTCTCTCCAGTCCACCTTGATCCCTCCCTTTCCCTGCCTCTGATCCTTCCCCTAAACATCCCATAACAAACCTTGCACATTCCCACATCCCCCTTGAAACACCTCATGAGAAATTGTGCACTGTTTCCAAATGCTTTTCCCCCACAGCCTCCCATGAGCCTCACGCCCCTGCAGGCGCTGACCCCCACCAGTCTGTAGGGTCTTCTGGGTAGGGGGTGGCCCCACTGGCTCCTTGGTGGGCTCACTCAGGGACCCTGGGCTGACCTCTCTTCTGTGAAGGTCCCAGGGAGCAGGTTGGAACTCCCCTGGTGCAAGTGGGGTGTCTGGAAATCTGCACCCGGCATTGTCCCCTGACCCCTGGGGGATCCTCCTGTTCAACACTCAGGCTTTAACCAGCAGCAGGTGCCTTCCACAGCTCATTCTTGCTTCATCAGCTGGTACTGTTGGGGGCTCGTTGTCTAAACCTTCAGCCGGTGCATGTCAGCAGCCTGGTCCTGTCCCTTCCCTCCCCACCACCCCCTGGCCCCTGGCATAGCAGGAAACCCTGCAGAAGCTCTCCCTACCCAGGAGGAGGAGGAGGTGGTGGACAGCCTTGCCTTCGATGGTCACATCAGAATTACAGCTGCATCTGAGAGCAGTTTTGTAGCAGGTTGATGGAAATAGTTTGTGACAAGAGAATCAAGTGCAGAGAAATAATTTCTGTATGAAAACACCTCTCCTATGTAGGGTCACTGAATGGCTAAATTCTGAAATATTTAACTTAATGCAACTGGCAGCAGCTACTGGAGTACTTGTCCTTGAGGAACTGCTGACATTTGCAGTGAAGCTACTACGAAACCCAGACAAAAGAAGGCCTGAAGCAAATCTAGTATCAAGGAAAAAGCATTACAGAGTGAACTGTGCACATTTATGAAACACAAGTGATGCCCAAAATCTTCAAGCCCTATGTGGCAACCATGTCCTAACAGAAATATTCATCACCTTTAACCAGAGTTTTCCCCTTTGGACACTGGTGGGTCCATCGGTTTGTCTTGACAGTGGCCTCAATACAGAGACAGTGGTAACTAATCTCAAGAGCAAGGGAAATCATGCAAGAGTTTCTGTGAATGAGAGAGCTGGCTCGCTTCCCTTGATGTTTATTTAGGGCTCCACTTAGCCGGCAGACATCACGCTCCACTGCCTCTTACACTTGGCAGGAGCAAACGACTCTTCCAAGGGGACGTGGCCTTGCACAAATGCCAAAGATGAGGCTTAACATGGCTGCTGGCCCAGCCTCTCCCTGCACCAGCCCCTGGCGAGGGAAAAGCCCCCAGTGTGGCCAGTGCCTTGGGTCCTCCCCTAGACGATTCCTCAAAACACTGTGAGGGTGCGATGTTGTCCAGCGGTGTCACCAAGGCTATCTTCTTACGTGTATTCAGGTGTTTTGGATCCAGGATAAGGTGAGATGTTAAGTATTGAGGAAAGACGTGTATCACAGTTTCTGCTCTTCCTATAAAAGGTTATTGGGGTAACCTGAAGACTGGGTGTAAGATTACAGCTTTTGCTGGCTTCTTAGGTATTTTCTGGCTTCTTTAAAAAAATCATCATCATCATCTGTTCCAAAAGATTTTATTTACGTCTCTGAGCCAGCTATCTTTTACTAAATTTCTCTAGCCATGATTAATAGCAGTGAATTGCTGGAGTATTGCCATCCTTTTTCCAGACATGAGCTACATGGATGTTCAAACCTGTGTCAGGAGGCTGGACTAGAGACCTCCTGAGTTCTCCAGCATTAATTACCCCCCATCCCTGTGGTTTTATGGATGAAAATGAGAGGAGGTTGATAGGTCCAGCTCACTGAAGTTGTTTTGGAAACTCTGTAGATGCACAGATGAGGCTGCGAGGCCTGTGGAGCAGATCTGTGTGTCTGGGTCATGGCAGCCTCACCATGTGCACATACGTGTGAGTGCACGTGTGCCCGTGGTTCCCAAAAGCACCAGCCCGTCCTGACATCTCAAAATCCGTCATGTCTGGTCACGCATGGATGAAAGCGGAAAATTCAGAATCTGTATTTCTCTTTCTTTTCAAGAGACAGCTTATCACCGCCACTCTCCTGGACTTTGCATCTGTGAGTAAGGTCAGTTGAATGTGTACAGACGGGGCTGTGGATGTGGTAGAAAATTAAATATCTGCTCTCTGCTACCAAGCTGCTTGGTTAGGAAGTTCCCCGTCTAACGCAGAGGTCACTACAGTCGCAATAAACTCGGGCCTGTAAGCAGGTTTCAGCCTGCTCCTTCTTCAACAGCATTGCTGTCCCACACGCGCAGCACTCGGCTCTGCTGGGCGCTGTGCAAACACCAGCAACCAGCAGCCTGTCACAGCAAACCAGGAGAAGGCTGGTGGTGCAAAGCAGGGAGCGAAGGAGGCGAATATGTTTGCCAAATATCATACAACAGATATCCCCAGAACACGAAAGAGGCTGGACTAGCAGGTATTGAAAGAAATGTGGTGATTTGGAGGCATGCATGGAGGGAGACCTTTAGCCCCAGGACCTCTAATCTGTTTTACTTGAACTCTACAAACTAGTTTAAGCAGAAAATAGATGGGACACGTCTTCCTGCTTCCTGAAATGGGCTGTGCTGGAGAGATAAAGCTTGCAGGGATGAAGCAATAGCATTTATGAGACTGATGGAAAGAATTGGAAGAGTCCACAGCCCACCCCACTGCCCCCCCAAAAAAAGCAACAGAACACAAACCATGACATTTCAGGCCCGTAAACCCTTTACCAAGGCTGAAACAAAAAAGGCAAAACCTTTCAATGCAGGTTGAGAAATATTGCTTTAAATTTACGTTCCATTAATCTCTGAAATCACCTGAAAGGAATGATGGTCATTACTTGTGAAACAGAGGTAAGATGCTCATTAATGATGAGATCATGAACTCTTGTGGGACAGAAAGTCCAAGTGAGAGAGGTAATTCGTCAGTTTGCTTCATTTTGTGTGCTTGACAGCAGTGAACAAGGAGTCATCACCACTCTACCACTCTTTCTTCCCTAATTCTTTTTGTTTGTTTGTTTTCTGTGAAGCTTTGCTGCTCCAGGAAAGAAGAAATCATTTTGGAAACATGTTACCTACAATTTGTCCCCAAAACTCAGGCACCTTCTCCAAAGCAGAGTCACATCTGACACTCTGAAAAGGTTCAGTCTGATCCATTTTGGATCTCAACAGCATTTAGTTCCTTCAGTTGCAGACAGTGATCTTCTCCATTAGCGCTCTTTTTTTGTGACTGTCACAGGCGATGCTTTGTGCAGCAGCGGGGTGTGTGTCTTGGAAGACAGGAGGGCATTTTAAATTGTACTGGGTCTCCATCCAGCTTGTTCACCATATGTTTTAAGCTGAAAGCACTCTAGCATTAGCTACAGCTCAAAAGCAGACACATAATTTCTTTCACATCGAAGCACTCTTGGATATACTTTTACTTCAGACTAGCAGAGATAAACGGCTTGCTGGAAGATATCATTTGTAGGACAGAACATTTATATTGCAGAGACTAGAGATGTTTCTAAAGCTTTATTATTGTTGCAATGAATCAGCATTTGCTACTTGATGTAATCTTGGCAGCACGGCAATATGCTTTTTACTGTTTCAAAAAGAAAAAAGAAATGCAGAGTAGCTGTTTTATTTCAAAATGGCATCTAGTTTTGTTTTGTTTTGTTTTAAAGGGAGTGCATATGTAGGGCTATTATATGACAAGTCTCAAAACAGATGTAAAGGACTTCACCTTTGGAAGGTGACTACCGCAGAGCTGATTCTGCATATTACCATTTTTATTAAAACCGCTGAATATTAAAAACATGAGAAAGAACAAATTGCAGTGAAGTCTTTGAGCCTGCACACAATTATACATGCTGGTGTAGTTCTAAGTGCATGATGGTTTATTGCATTATGTGGGTCTCCACAAATGTCGCTCTGCTTACAGATACAACATTTACAGGATGAGAGCCCAAAATAATAACCCTCTGGTTCTGTATTTTCAAGTACTTCTAACCTTGTTAACACACCTCCCGCTCCAGATCTGCTGCAGAGTACCCATTCTGTCTGATACAGAGCTAAAAATCATGAAAGTAGATAATACTTGTAAACGGCTTAGTGCACTAGACAGTGTTTATATTTTTGAGACACATGTAGTGACTTAGGAGCCCATGCACCTCTACCGGAGACCAGGTAGGCAGAGTAGGATCTGAAACTCCAGTAGTGGCCAGTGTTCACTGGAGTGGGGGACGGCTTTTGGAAATGGAAAGCTAATGAATGAATCAATGCAATTTCAGAAGCGTACACATGCACACATGCCCAGATGTGTTTAGTTTAGCCCTGCCATTCCATCTTGCCTTCCCTATAACCCTGCCAACACTAAAGAATTAATCTTGCTCTCATCCAGTGCCTTGGTCCCCTCCTTTCCTTGCTCCCAACCCCAATATCTGTTACCTGAAAAGATCACTCTGCATCTCCATATTCCTGTATCCCCACCTCCACATTAACTTCATCCCATTACCTTACTCTCCCTAAACGAAGAGCAAAAGGGCAGGAATTTGTGTGAATATCACAAAATTTATAAAAGTTAACAAGATGATGACAAACAGTATGAATGATGCCACCCTAAGAGAGGGAAAAACGCTGCAGTACTTCCTCACGCAAGATTGTGGTGGTATCACCGGGATTTTTGCTTCAACAATAGCTTGTAGAAATGATACCTACAAAAAACTACACAGAATATAAACTGAATTTATGACATAACAAACAATATTTAATATATAGCATTGAATGCATACACACCAATACTAGTGCGGTAACAACAAAACAGAACTCGTAAAATTAGCAGCAGTTTTTTGCAAGTACAAAAATACACATTTTTTTCAGAACATATATAATAGCAAAATTTATCAGGATATATTATACAAACTCAAAGCATTTAGATAATGCATTACTTTTAATATATTATATGATGTTTTAGATGCTGCATAATAAAATTACATGTGTTCTGCTTGCAATGGTACATAATGCCATTTACAGCAATATTAAGAAACTATTCACAACTTAAACATGAACAGAACAGCCAACGAAGCACAATAAATGAAACACACAATTGCAAGGTGTTAGTTACAAGCTTCAGCGTTTCTCTTTACATATTTTTGAGCTTATTTTTTTCTTTCTGTTGCAGTGTGAAAGAAATAACTACACTTATCGAACATACCTTATAAACATACAGAAAACAGCACACTCCTTGGAGGACAATGAAGGTAATACCTATCAGTTTCAGAACAGTAGTATAATACCACAGTTATGGAATCTATGCCGACTTTGCACGCTACAGCAAAACCACAAAGGACTGGGACTCACATCTGCAAGGCTCAACACACAAGTGGTCAGGGGGAGAAGCCCAGCAGACACCCCGCTGCCCTGGCAGGCTCAGACAACAGGGTGCTGCTCTTAGTTACCTCCCCAGACCCTTCCAGATTTTCAAGAGATTTCTGTTTGCTTGCTTTTTAGCAATTTTTATCATCTTTACAATGTTCTTGCAAAGCTTTATGTGGGAACATTATTCAGACAGTTTCCTAAAAAACAGAAAACCTGTGAATCTGGGGACTGTGCAGTTAAATTTGAACAACCTGGATATTAAACTTAAAATGAACACACGTTAACACCAAAGGGATTTTCTTTATGGTGTTTATTTGAAGTGTTAAGATTCCTCCGCAAAAATGCTTTGGTCAGTCTCTTCAAACTTTGGATAGCTGTAATGCTCTTCTAGACCTCCTCTTTGATCTTGGATCATGAAGTCTGTCTCTTCCTGTGACTTTCAGAGGTAATGGCTGAATGTCAGGCTTAACCAAATAGCTGTCAACTCCATCAGTAGGTTTCAGGGGTGCTGGCCTGCTGTTGGGCTCCACCAAGCCCTCTTCAGCCAAAGCGATGGTAGGTTGTGGAGATGGTGGCACCTTGGTGGGTGTAACCAAATAGTCATCAGCCGCTTCAGCGGCAGTGTCTTCGTGTTTCTTTAGTGACTGAAAAGTGCTGTCAAAAGGGGAGGAGGTTTCAGTTGGGGTAAACACAGATTGGTCTGAAAACTGAGAGAAAGCACTGTCCAGAGAGCTCATTGATGACACAGATGGAGATGTCCCAGGAGAAGATAAGCTAGAAGAGCTAAATCCTGAGCAAATATTTAATCCCTCTGGCATCGGAGGCAGGAGGCAATGGGACAAGTCTTTCTTTTCAATGTTTTGGTTGGTGTTGTCACTTTTACCAACATTAATCCCTATAATCAAGCTCTGATTGATAAGCTTTTGCCCCTCCATCTGCAACGACCGAAGCTGATGAAGATAGTCTTCATCTTCATGAGATAGGACAACATCACAGCTGGCTTTGCGTGTTGCCTTCTCGTGACTGTCACCAGTGCGGGCAAAGCTGGGGGCAAGGAGGCCAATTGCTGGCTCTGAGGAGCGCCTGTGTCTCCTCAAGGTTTTGAGGGCACCTGAGGTAGCTGCTGCAGAGAAGCCCAGTGCCTTGGAGCAGAGAGACTCGTTCTCTGAGTTTTCCTGTGATGAAAACTTATGGTATACGTCAACAGAAATTGTCAACTGTTTCGATTTGGTTTTACTTTGGATTTCATCCACTTCAGTCTGCTCCGAATCACCATCGCTCAGAGTGAAGACAGACTCCCTGCTCCTGTTATCCTGATCTCGGTTCTTAATCCAGTCACTGGAAGAGGAGTCAGCTTCATCGTTCGCCTCGTTTTCCAGGCTGTCGTAGGAAGAGTCGTTCAGATGGAGAGAAGCAGCATCTGCAAGGACAAACCAAGTGCTACATCAGTGACTGAACCACCCTGCTGACAAGCAGCTGCTTTTTCCTTTTTTTGGCAAGTATACTTTGCTTTCAGGAGCATTTGCCCTTTGAAGATTCTTCAAGCAGAAATGCCAATAGTTTTGGAAAAAAATACTGTCTAATTTTGAAATGGAAAAAATAAAACGAGTTCTAAATTGCAGTGCAGTCGAGAAATATAGGGTAATGGCACAAATAAGGGTTAGGGGGTTTTACGCTGTTTTTATAAGCGGGGAACTTTACTAGTAGGTAATCCAGCTGAAAACAATATTTTACAAACAGTATATCAAATCAGTAATTTATCAAATTCTTGTTATTGAATATTGACAGCAACATTTAACCTTCCTGTCCTACTAAACTGTTTTCATCTTAATCCATGAGGTTTACCTGTTTTCTGATTCTCTCTCCTGTTCCACTGGGGGTGGGGAGTGCGTGAATGGCAGTATGTGGTGTTCAGCTGTCTATCAGGTTAAACCACAACACCTTCTTTTAAACAAATGAAGAAAACAGGGCATGCTTTGTACTTTTGAGGTCTTTCAGAACATACAATATCTTTAAAAGCAACACTATGAAGAAATTTCTAGTTGCTGTTTAAACAGCCACCTCATTTCCACTGAGCAGCGCACACCTGGGCCCTATTCCATATATGCGATAATTGGAATTACATTAAATCTCTCTTGCTCTGGGCTACGCTAAGCTGACTTATCTCACATTTGCAGCAGACAGAGTTCACGCATGGGCAGTCACCATGCCTCAGTGCGTGCCGAAAACTTGTTCAGCTGCCGTAACCTATTGTGAGTCTGAGCTCTCAGTCGCAGCACAGCACAGCAGATCCCATGAGCTTCCATTCTTGGAGGAGGGCAGGCCCAATTTCACTGGATTTCACCAAATTTCACCGGAGGCCAAGCACAAGGAGTTTGGGACAGCCACACTGAGTCAGTCTGGCATGCCGAAGCAGGTGCCATTACCACTTTTAGTATAGGTCAGTTGTGCCAAAATTTATTTTACAGAAATGCTGCATTAGAAATAATTCAAGGAGAGACCCAAAATTCCAGTTAAAATCAATACTGTCACAGAGCTGGAGAGAAAAAGAGCATTTTTGACATTCTGGAATGCTCTGCCAACTAGTCTGTCAGACATTTTCAGTCACCAGTTCCATGATTTTCCTGTGCCAGGAGGAAAATCTCAATGTCCTACTGAAACACTGGCGATCTATCTCTTTTGATAATGAAGAATAGATGCTTTCAACCCTAATATAACGGTGTGACAACTGTATTATAACCTTTGTTGATCACTGACTTCTCGATACTCTGGGAAAACATAGGCTGAGGGAAAAGATCTAGACTTGATATGAAACGTTCTGCAGATTTTTTTCTTTCTTTTTCTTTGTTTCTCCTCTGCCCTTTTTTAACACGGTGGCTAAGATTACCGGAATAGAAGCAAGTGATTCTTTGGGAGAGCATTTTGTGATATAGTCCAGGTCTACAATACATTCAATCAGTGATTATCATCAATACTTTGGTCAAAGGAAAGAGATCAGCAGTGTCTGGGAACACTACACGAAGAGGGAACAGCATTCTTCCAAGGAATATACTGATTTTTTGCCTGGCTGAGTTTAGCTGTCCATCAGGATCAAAACATCATCTGTATTACCTGATCCATTCTCTCTCTTGCACGTCATCAGTATTTCTCCAAAGAGTGTGGTAATTTCCTCTCCAAAAATCCTGCAGCAATTCTCAGTGAGGAACTGCACCAGACTAGAAATCTGCAACAAAGCAATGGGAGAGAGATGTCTTGTCAGATCTTCCATTACTCCATTCAGGGAAAGCTCACCATACAGATGAGGAAGAGCAGCAAACTGCCCATCCGTGATGTGACCTGACAGCCAGGAGCTCCTCACCCAGCCTCCTGGGCCTGAGGAAAACAGCCAGTCCCCGTTAAAATCTCCCAGTATACATCCCTGCATACATCTTTTCCATTTTTACTGTCCTGTTCCAAGGTCACCACAGCCAGAGATCTTTTTGATGAGAGAAACACTTTGCTGGGTATTGCTTTATGATCTCCCTCCCCCTCTTCCAGGCAGATTCTGAGAAGAGGACAAGTCCTGATCTGAAGAGGTCCTGACTGTTTTCACGTTTGTAACCAACAGCCTCGTTAGACAGGATGGAGGTTGGTTTGGTTTTTCACTACTTTGTAGTGTCTCTTACCTTTTTTGTAAATTCACTTTCTACATCAGGAGTGGAGGAAACAGGAGGCCAGAGCAGGCTAGGTGCAATGCAGATGGCCAGATTAAACGCATTCATCTGGTTCTCTTCAGATCGCATTTCTATACCGTGCAGTACTCCAAAGATGTAGCGTAAGAGAACAACATTAGCTCTGGGGAGCTGCTCTATTAACCTGAAAACATACACAAATGTAATTCTTCAAATCAGTGACTGGACAAAATAAAACCACATTCCATAGATACACACAAGATAATGAAAATACAGAAACAGTGTGACGCGGCCCACTTATAAACCAGGGAGTATTCTTGCTCAGCTGCTCTGCTTCCCTCGCTGTGGCACATCTCTGAACAGTTTTCTGGGAGGACAGAAAACACCCTAACACGTAATTAAAATTACACTCTGTCAAACTAATGAACCAAGTATAATGCATGACATGAAACTATATTTCGCCTAAGTTACCTGATAATTCATTATTCACTTAACCAAACAGTTCATCTCTCTCTCCATGCCATCTAGTTGCCATGAGAATACATGTATGTAAATATGCGCGAGGTCAGCTAGTGTACAAAGCTCCATTTCCCATGACATCAACTTCGCCCACTTTCTGTTTTGTATCACCTGCAGGGGTGGAGGGTTCCCTTGTCACTGTGCTCCAGCATTTCATTCACAATTGCATCTTACCTTCAAAATAGTCGCTAAAATTTGACATGAATGAAGGGGAATATATGAGGAACTGATTTCAGCTACCTTTCACCCCAAAGCTCCCTGCAGATGATATTGGGTTTGGCATCAAGCAGAAATCCAGATCTTAAGCAGCGAATTTATAAATACTATACATATTTTTTTTCATGAAAGTATATTTCATTTATTTATTGGATATCCACAAAAGGCAGGAAAGCAGGACAAAATAGAGTCAGAAAATTGTCCCATACAGGCAATAGCTTAAGTATATACGTAAGTTTGAATGCTCTGTCATATATAAAGATATTTTTATCATCTAATTAAAAAAAATAATTAATTATAAGTTGTAACTTTAATATCTTGTATTCTGCATTCTGGGATACTAATTTATAGGAAAATAATGCAGAGAACATAAGGAACTCTACCTTTGGATGCTTTTTATCTTCTCTTCATTATTTCCTTGATCCATCACAGAGACCCACTTATCACAGAGCTGGGATGACAAAATGCTGCCTGGGATGTTGCGAAGAAAATCCTTATCAAGAGAAAAGAAGAACAAAACACATGAACAGCTGTTCTGGAGCGTGGGAGGGAGTAGGAATAAGATATGCAGATACAAGAGGATGTATCAGTGGGACAGCACTAGCTGACAAGCATCTTGTTCCACACAGCAACTAAAACCAGCAGAAAATCATCTGAGATAAAGAAGATCTTTGGAATATGCTTAAAGTTAATATTTTCCTGCCCTTTCCTAACGCTTTTCTGTCAAAGCAGAGGTACTGGGATGCTTCATCTGCTATTGCTGAACTAAAAATCTGCAGTGGGACAAGTTATTTTGATGCTACATAATGTCTGTCTTTCCTTATCACTTACCTTCATCTGTAGTCCCTGTTTCTTCTCCTTAGCTGACAAGCTCCAATACCACCAGACCATAAGCACTCCAAAGCACCCCCACCCTCCTTCCCCTAATCAATCCCTTTTGGTAATGGAGTACTTAACTAGTCATGGGTAGTCCTGCTGCTCCTGTTTCCTAATAACTCAGCCATTGTTGGGCAAACTGTTGCAACTTGGGAAGAAGCCCAAATCCTAGCTTCCCAAACAAGCCAGGGTAAGGGAAGCTATGATGCACACGAATAACACATTTTCTCTTCTGTAGTAACTCTTCACTGCTATGCTCGTCACAATGCTAATCAACTGCCCCTCGGTGAAACTGTTCCCATGGGATGAGTGTTGCACACTAGCACTTTGCTCGGTGCAGCTGTCCTGCCCTAAACACATGCCTTAAACCTTCTAGGAGGAAAGTTACTGTGTCAGTCTCACCCATGAGAACCTCTCACATAGTAGCAAGAGGTTTCTTGCTTTCTTTTAGTGCTTTCTGCAATAAAAATATTCCACTGAAGCAGTACTTGCTTAACAATGGAGATTACTATTTCTTTTAAGCAAAAACTACACATAAACAGATGCAGGGTACTGAAGTAAAAAGAAATATGCTGATTCTTCTTGTAGCTGAAATCTTACTTAAGGTCTGGCATGCTTTTTGCGCAAGTAGCATTGTTTTTAATGCACAAGTCTGTAAGAAAAGATAATCCATGGTAAAATTAATTCTAATATTTAGGGCAACACTATATAATTGCAAGTTATTACTGACAAGCAAGGAAACAAGTCTGCACTACCGCTTTTCTAGTATTTCTTTGACTTCAAGCAGAGAAAAGGAAAGTTACAGGACCAGGTTGTAACTGAGACCTCAGAAGCTGGCAGCAAAACAAGCTGGCTAGCCCTCTGCCCCATCCTAATTCAGTGGCAACCTCCTTTACAAATCCTTATTATTTCAGTGGGCCAGACCACTCTTCTTAATTCAGCCCAACAAGTCCTTTCTGGGCCTGTCCCTGAGGAGAAGTTCTGCTTGTTTATGCCCAGGATCTGCATTGCTCTCACTCAAAAAGGGCAAAAGAAGCGTTCTTCACATACCTTAAACAAAGATGCTGTCACAAATATGGATTCGCAGGCTAGATCCACTTCAGCACCTGAATCAAGCTTCTCCTTGAGCTCTTTGCAGGTTTTTGCACTTCCAGAGCGTCTGAAAATACCCTCGGTGGAAGGGCCCTCTTGGTAAAGAAGGGACAGCATGTCCTAAGCAAAATTTAAAGGCAGAGAGGCTTTTTCAGAAATACATTTTATTGTCTAGTGCCATTAAAATGTAGCTTTGCCACTTTTCCCACAGGTGAAAACCTCTGAGTCCTAAAAAAGCTCACAAAGCAAACACAAATCAAGGCTGACCCTGCAAGCTATGCCAAACTGCGCAGCAAACCTGTGGTTTGGGGCACTGATTTTGGAAAACAACCCCTCAGAAATACTCAGTGCTACCAGTGTTGAGCGCTAACCTCCTGCACGATCTTCCAGGATCTCTGCAAGTTTTAGCCAAGTCATTTAAATATATAAACACTGTGGTATGGGAAAAGGAGAGTGGTCTACCTAATCCAAAGCCCTGCATCTGACAGTGGCCTCTGCCAGACACCACTTTGCAGCAAGATATGAGAACCTCACTGCTCATCAGTGTGTTCAGTATTACCACCAACCAGAGACTTCTGTTCCATGCCTGATGATCAAAAAAAAAGAGATTTTATCTAAGCTGGAAAGTGCTTTTTTTTTGTTAATATCTAGCAACACTTCTACAGTAGATCAGAGTCAGATTTCTACCCCTTCTGCTTCTTGTGAGCAAGCAGCTCAGGGCTGTTAGCAGGACCACCTCTGGGACAAAGTGGTCCTGCCTGGGACATCACTCAGATGAGGCTAAAGCTTGAGGTTTGGCTCCTTCAGAGCCAATGAGGCTGCAAATGAGTAAACAGGCAGGCAACGCACTATATGAGGTATTTAAAAGAAAAGGGAAAGCAAGCAGATTCTTGCCTAGCTTTTAAAATAACAGGGAGGCCTGATTTCTTCTGCTAAATAAGAGAGGAAAATGAGCAGAAAAGAAATTCTGAAATCAGAGATCTCTCCAGAGGTAACATGTACATGATATTTTCCAGTTGCTTGATTCTCTGCAGTCTCCTGTGAGTCGTTTTTCAGACATGCTGGTCACCTCTCCCCAGGCCTGCTCCAAGCAATGTAGAATTTGTCATGTTTGCCTCTTCCGAGGGGTAAATGAGTGCGGACAGTCTCTGGGATTACGTGCATGCACGCAGTGGGCTGAGGACTGAGTTATCATACAAAATGGCCTGAAAACGGTCACAGGGGGAGAGTCTGTCATCATTAAACCAAGTTAATGCAACAGTAATGGCTGAACAGTGGGGTTTGGTGACTCTCCTAGTCTGGGGTGTAAGGTAGGCAGAAATTTACTAATATTTATGTTTTGGAGAAATTTCTGAAATGCAGCATTGGTTCATCTCTCAAACAGGGAGAATGAGAGACCAGGCTCTTACAGAGTGCATCTCTAGAGGGCTTATTTAAATAACCTAAATGATAAAAATGCACAGTTCTCCTTCAAAAGAAAATAACAAACCCATACTATTAAAAGACCTGAAAAGTCCTGGTATGATTCACTATTCAGGCCATGATAAAGCAGCACAACAAGCACAAAAGTAGGAGACAAACCATCTCTTCCTGTAAACTGATGTAACCCCACTGATTTCAGTGGGGTTCTGGCAAGTTGTTCCACCTGAAAGCTGGTCTGTTAGGATGAGGGGTCCAATCCTGTGGGGCTCACTCCCACCCTGTAAATGTTTCAATTGCTGCATCGACAGCAGGATAGTCCTCAGTCCTGACCAAAAATGCCGCACATCTGCCCTAATTATGCCCAGGAATGGGCTCTAGGACAAACCTTTTCATGTTCCTGGACTGGGTTTGAGAGCACCCACAGCACTAGTGCTCCCCCAAGACAGGATGAAAAGATATTGAGGTTCTCCCACAGCATCTGCCTTCCCACTCATTTTTGCAGTGCTGCTGTCAGATCAAAAACGAGGACTCAGAGTGCTTGAGTGCTTTGGGATGCCCTGAAATGGTCTTCTCAAGGGCAGGTAGCACTTATACGTGAGTATGGGCTGGCTATTTGGGACAGTAAATGCCACATTCATGAAGCTGGGGATTTTACACGGATGGGAGTGGTTTAAAAACGATATGTGACTGTGGTATTTATTTACACTGGGTAAGTGAGGATTAGGGAAGCAGCCTTATAGCATGGACTATAAAGAAGAAATAGCCCGGAGCAGCAGAACCATCACACACATTTCTCAAGCTGTTTGGCATTAACCAGGCCTGACCACAGCATCTGTTAAAAACCAAAGTTCTTGCTGAGAACCACAAATGAGGTTTCCTTCCGGTTTGTCTGCTTGCATAAATTCAGTGTCCCATTTACGAAGTGTCCCCATGTTCTCGTTCACTACACAAAGAAATTCCATCACTGCAAGAGCCAGCCCTGAGCCTAGGACTCACCAAGAGTGGTTTGGGCAGGTTGTCATCCTCACAGATGGCTGTTAGCAAGAGGCCAAAGAGCTTCCCAGGAGCAGCAGATGTTGAGGAGAGGGGCGCATTGTCCAAGTGAGTGCCTGGGCCACGCCAAAAAGCCCAGTTTATGATAGATCTCTTCCTTTTAAACGACTTCTGGCTTAAGTCTGGGAAAAGAGAAAGGTGTTTATTAGAAGAAATGCATTTCAATTCTAATTCCAGTATTTGTTTTGCAGTGGTTGCTATGGTTTCAAATGAAAAAATGTCATGAACTCAACCAACTCCTTGGCATTCGGCTCAGCCTAATCCACCATGCGCATACCTGTGTGTGTGTGGGGAATGTGCTGCCTGACCCAGGCTCCTCGGAGGATCACCAGCCTCTGCCCTGCACTGCTGACCACAGGCTCAGCACCTAGCGCCAAGTGCAGGATGGAAAACCTCAGCCCACTGACTTCACACAGGGCTAGGCTTGCTAAATAACTCAGGTCCCATCCACAGGTGCAGAACCACAGTCCTTATTTGGAGAAAAGTAATACATAACCACCACTGCCCTCACCTTGGCTTGCTGTCCAGAGGCATCCTGGTTCCCCTGGCAATGCAGGAGAGCACCTGCTCTCCCCACAAGTAGCACCAGAGAATCAGCTAATGGGGCGAGATGTTTTCAGACCAGGAAAAGTCACAGCCTTTGCTCTCTTCTCCATGAAGTAAATGTACCACTAGTGCTCCCACTCCAAGCATTTGCTGACCATGGCCCGGGGACAGTGCCTGCCCTTTAATCAACGCCTTCCAGATGGCATTTCAGCGTGCTGCTAACACACTGATGGGCTCCGTTTCTCTTCATTTATTTTAATATATTTCATGAGACAACTAAAGTGTATCACTAATTGAAGCTCTTATTTGCAGTGCACAGAGAAGGAAATGCTGGCATTAGGATACAAAAAGGGCTTTTTCTTACGACCTTTCTCAACATCAGCCGGTGTAAGTGCTCCTTAGCAACACGGGCTATTGTTCAGGGTGTGTTGAGACTGTTTCTGATGGAAGTGCTAACCGGAAAAAACTTATTCTGATATATTTTTCCTTTTCTAGATGTTTTCAAAGCCAGACAGCTTTGATTTAGTAGTTTACCTACCCTGTGCACCTTTCTATTAGCTGGTTCTTCCACCTGGTCAAACATTTTGCTGTCCGCTGTTGTGGAGGGCAGAGGGTAGAAGCAAGGCTTGCAGAAGTAAGGACTGTGGCATATGATATAATACCAGATTTTTCTCTCTTATACTTTACTACACTTGCTTTTTAGCCCAAACAGTGATTTTCTTCATACGTCATTCCATTCTAGATCATGTTGCCTTTGGGAATGGGTGGAAGTCTTTTCATTAGAGGCTTACAGGAAGAAAAGTTACAGTTTAACTCAAAATGTGAACATATGAAAGCTTGATGAAAAAATCTTTTAATAAAAAATAATAAGGAGAATATACATTTTAAGCAATCTAAGTTTGTGTAAGCAGTCTAAGTAAGTGTAAGTTTGGCAGTGTCTAAGGCTTTACTTGACACATCATGTTTTGGGAGAACATAACTAACCTAGACCTTTCAAAATGGCATTTTTTTTTTCTTTCAGATGAGCTGGATATTAGCACTTGAATATGGTTTGCTTTACTTAGAGTTCTATTCACACAACGGAAAATACATATTGGTGTTTTTTCTGGCAGATCTCAGTGGAAGTAAAAATTAAGAAGAAATGCTATTTTGGAGAACAAGGAATAGCAGAAGTGGAAAAAAAAAATCCTTAAAACTAGGAACTTTACTTAGTCTCTCACTGTTTGCTCTACTCTTAAAAGCCATGGCCCAAACTGACATTGTGAGCAAGGGGTAATTGTGATTAACTGCAGCTCTCTGCTGGGACAGAAAGGAAATCTTAATCTGTGTTCTTCAACATACCAGGGCAGAACCAACAAACTGATATATGGCAACGAAATGCCATATTACTTACAAAACTAACATTCACTGAACAACAGGAAAACTCATGCTTTTCACATGCCCTTTTCTAACAGGGTTGAGAAGTCTTAGGGTAAAAAGAGCAGAGGAGAAGGGGAGGATGTACACTCTCTTTTCCTGAACCTGTGCAGAGTTACAACACTAGAAGCCCAGCCTCCTCTAAGCCAAGACAGATGCCAATTATTGCTCTGCAGAATTACTTACACACAAAAACATCAGGGCCTTGCTCTGGTGATTATTATAGGCCAGAATCAGAAAAAAAAAAGCAGTAATTCTTTTGCTTGTGGATCTTGCTCAGAGTTCACAGCAGCCATCTGTTCTGCTCATATTTTACACACAGGGAATCTCTATGCATAGGTAGTGTCCCAGCCACGCAAGTGGCATTTCCTCTTCTTGCAAACTAATCACAAATTTCTAAATTGAACCTCAGATCTATTTAACAACGTAGCATCCTTTCTGATCAAACCACTGTCAAACAGTTTTAAAAGACCTCCTTTCTGTATTGAGACCAACTTGTTGAAATTTTGATTTCCCTCTTAATAGATGATTAAATGATAATTTGCATTACAGACTAACTTCTGACAGCAGTCAGTTCTTTCAAGTTAAACTTTAAGCAAATCGGTATTTACAATACTTTTTAGACATGTGCTCACGAATATTACTTAATGGCTGTGTTTAACTGGTAGGTGACCATTCCCGTTACGTGCTGAAAGGCTGCAGGAGAGGCAACAGAAACACTCCAGTTCCTCCACACAGTAAATTCTTCTGTACTTTTCTTAACCATCTTGCCAGGACTGCTGACGCAACTACACCACCACAGCCGGTGTCCACACAGCTACTGATTTGACATGATGGCCAGTTGTCAGTCATGTCTGCCTGTCAACACCTACAATGCTGGTGCATTAAAACCATGGTGCATGCTGGTACAACTGGGCAGCTACACCTTGCTGACTCCAGAAGGGACAGCGTGTCCAGCACAGCAGTATCGGTGCACAGAAATGATGCAGGGAGGACAGCACAGCATGCGAGGCAGTGAAATGTGGGGTTACAGCCTCTGCTCTCTGTCCATTTGCCCAGTATGTGGTGGTGTGCCTAGTGGTTACCTAACAACCATGCAGATTTTGGCTTGCCGATCTGAAGATAAGCCCAAAGCCAGATCACAGACCTGGCATATGCACAGGTACCCTTTGCCATTTTCCAAAACCGAAATAGGTGAGAAGGAGTTAGGAAGAGCATAACAAACAGTGCTGTATGCAAGAAAACCTGTTTTGCAAGCAGCCAGACCTATACATCCATTTAAAAGGCTTTGTTTGATGAAAGTAGAAAAGGTGAAGGGACTAAAAGCTTCTTTCTCCCGCTTATCGCAGTCCCAGTGCATGACTCGCAGGCTGCCCCAGGCTTCTGCTGCCCCACAGCCAGCCTGGCCTCCCCTCCTGCGGCTCGCACAGCACCGCTGACAGCACATCTGCATTAGAAATTTACAGGCCTGATTTGCATTTCTATTTTCTCTTGCCAGTCAACGTCAGCTGCCAAGTGAGGCCTGTAAACTTAATTACACCCCTTTGCTAGATTGCCTCATTCTTAAAATATGCCATGAAGTAATACATGATACAAATTAGTGGGGAGGGGGGGATGAAGCAGTGTGGAAAGGAAATTAATTTATATAAAATGCAACCAATTTCCGGAATAATTTGTAATAGACACTGTTATAGCCTCACTATGTTTAATTTCTAAAAACATTACAAATGGATTCTACTCATGTATTGTGGGAGATCTTAGCTGTTGGGGAGTGCACAGGATAACAGTGTGCATATGTTATTTTTACTATTATATGGTCATTAATGGTGAAGTAGGGTAGAGTCTCTAATTAAGCAGAGTATTCCAGTGTGTTAAGGACAACAAAAACACACCATGGGATGCATCCTTGCCCTACAGAGTTTTCGGTCTGATGTCATTTGTTTTACTTATGAGCAGTCAGTGAGCAGTCATCGTATCATTGACAGCAGAGTACAAAACAGAGAGCAGGTGCTCATGTGTTTTGCAGCATCAAGGCCAAAGGCAGATGAAAATACTACCGTCTCCATTTTACTCAAAAAGAATTGAATAAAGAAGTCGTATTCGCTCACTCCATCTAGGTATTCGAGTACATGCCTAGGCTTTGCGGCGTGAGGGTCCCAGTGAGGCAGGTGTGAGTCCTAAGTAGCTGTTTGAGACAAACGATGCTGACAAATGCTGCGTGGGAATTCTGTGCCAAAGTCAAGCCTTGACTCCTGAACCGTAAAACCACCCTGCCTTGCTGCAGAGCACGGCAAGGGCTGCAGAGAGAAGCTCAGCTAATAGGCTTGCAAAAAAACGCAGGGGAGAGATCTTGTCTTTCTTTTGCTGGTTTTAGAAAAACCATTTGACAGGCAGCCTGTCAAAACGTAACTGAGGAAGATGACACACATACAACAGCACACTCAAATCAGGGAGAGCTCCACTGCAAACCCCTCCATGAAGACGGAAGGTACATCTGCATCCTCCTCTTCGCTTTCCACCACCCTCCCCATCCCGGCACGTTTGCTTTCTAGAGCAGAGGCGGGGGGTGGCCGGGCAGCGTGTGAGCGATGCTGGGACGTACCGTTCAGCTGCTGGCACACAGCCAGGCGGCTCGGCTTCAGCACAAACTGGCACTGCAGCTCCTGGGGCAGCTGCTCCGTCAAGAAGGACCCCTGAAGCTGCCTGGGGCAGGCACAGTGCTTTGATCCATGGGGCATCGCGTCGCGAATGTGGCTCATTTTAATTCCAAAGGGATATTCGTGTCCTGTTCAAAGAGAAATCATCATAATCTGCGTTGGATTGACTGGAGACTTGCAAAACTCCATCTGCCTTGGAGGAAAACCAGATTTCGCATGCTGGCCTGCAGCGCTTTCTCTCTCAGTAATCTTAGAATTTATGCTTTTCTGCATATTTATACCAGCACAAATCATACACTGGAAGATATGGAATTACTATGCTCAGTGTAGTTAAAAAGACATAAAAGTAAAATCAGGCCTATTACAGCTGCATTGTATAAAAGCCCACCAGAAAAAGAACAAGTTCCAATCTCTGAATTCAATGTTTTCTGCTTTCCTGGTGATGCTGGGAGTTTAGGTAGCAGTTGCTCATTAGGTTCTGGTAAAAAACGAGATTTTGGGAGCAGTCACCTATCAAATTTTTGCTGAGCATGCAAAACTGAAAAATACAGTGTGAAAGCGATCTTCCCTCCCTCTCCATGCAACAGCCATCAGCCCAGTCAAACAAGACACAATTACAGTTCCTGTCTGAGGCTGAAACAGGAAGGAAACATTAATCACAGGGCTAATGCAAATGAGCTATGCTCGGCATTAACCAGCATCTTTGGGGACTACACAGAGGCAATTCATTTCTGGAGGAGCTTTCAAAAATGCCACCTGGAAGATATTTTTTGGACTTGTCTAAAGACCTGGAAGTTGAAATACATTTAATATGGGTGCAATGTTAAGACATTTTATTTAAATTGCACTTAGACTCGAACACTGATAGTGGAAGAGATGTTGTTTGAGATTATAGGCAGTGTGAAGCTGAAGCACCATCGAACTCTGCTTCTGATGTCTCCCTATGATAAAAGTTGGCTTTATCTAATAAACCTTGGCATAAATACGAAGAACAGCATCAGTTTTATATCAGATTCTTCTTTTCCAAGGATTGCAACTTGAATTTGCAGTGACAGAGTGTCAGTCAATTAGAAAGGCCTTTCCCATTTCTGAATTCTCTGGTTCTATGTTTAAAACCATGGCTATGATTTTATCTGAAGAAACCACATGGAGAGTTGCAAAGACAAAGTCTGGTGTGTTTCAAAGACAAAGGAGTTTGCTCTGTCTATAAGGTGCACAAGTTAGACATTTTATAAATATTAATGTTATCTGACTCCAGCAAAGCATTTGTAGCTAAGGCTGCTTTAAGAAGGAATGCTAAGATTTACTGTGGTTAGATTTGCAGAAGGAAAACAGAAAATCCACAAATTTTTCTTGTTCTAATCATCTGTGAACTCATATAGCACAAGTAATGCTGGGCTTCTACAGGGAAAGGTTCTTAATAACAGAGAGGGATTTGTTCTCAGTGAATCATGGGCCAAAATCAAATCACTCCATCCAATCACTTCTGAGCTTTGGGTTGATTCCTGGGGATGAAATGTTTCGAAAAGCACTTCAGAAAGTGAATAAGCAATAATTTGCTCATAATCAGAGGGGAGCTGTCAGCCAGCAAGAGAAACACAGGATTGTAAGGGACCTCTTGAATAAGTTAACTTGTGCTGTGGAAGAACAGAACATTTCTCAAAACTCTGCTGAGTTTTGCTGAGGGGGGAGTAAACAATGCTATGGAAGAAGTATGGTGAAGCTGGACCAGCTCCAGGAGAGGAGGTGAGTGGAGAGGCTGACTGTAGAAAGACTGAGGCTCATGCAGCAAAATTGGGGCAGAAATAAATGAGCATTTTCCAACCTCTTTGTGACACAAACAAAAAAGTCGCTTTTCAAAACAAAGGATCAGCATCTGACTAGCTCCCCAAACAAGCAAACTTGCGTGACAGGGAAGTAAGAGAAAAAAAACAGGAGAAACCAAACCAAAACAAAAGAGGAAACTGCATTTCAGTCTTCTCTGTATTTCTTGCTTCCTTCAGCATTAAAAACTGAGTGAACGTTGAAAAACAAAAACATGTCAAGAACTTACCAATAAGAGGGTAAGGAGCATCTTCTCTTCCTGAAATCACCCACAGCTTGTAGTCTTTCTCAGAGCCCTTTAAAACCAAAATTAAGAATAAGCTTGCCAGCCATTAAGAACAGGTTCATGTTAGGTTTCTCACAATATATGGATAACGTGCACCTTGCCTTTACTTCTGTAGTGCCCAAATTTGCCACCAGCAAAGCTTCTAAGGGAGCGGAGCATCTCCCGTATGAGGAAAGGCTGAGGGAGCTGGGTC
>VWYH01006015.1:93526-123485 GCA_013399365.1 Pampusana beccarii
GTCTGTCATGTGCAATGTGGTTCATGTGACCAGGGTCCAGCTCTGAGCAACAAGAGGGGCTGGAGCCCATCATTTCTGAAGGAAAAGGAGATTTGCCCCAGTTCTTTCACTGCTCCTGGAAGCAGAGGGATGGAGGTCACAGCCTGCCAGGACTCAGGATTGCTTTTGGGGTCAAACCAAGATGCTACCCATGCCAGAAACCCTCGCCATGTGGCTGAGTCAGTCCCTGGTCTGCATGCCGCCCACTCACAGGAGGATGGACAGGAGGCAGCCCCCAGCTTGGAAGGGACCTCCAGCCCCAGGTGCTGCTCCTGGCCCCCAGCACGTCTGTGTCCTGCTTCTCCCCAACGGTGCTGAGCAGCACCCAGTCCCATGGAGAGGCAGGTCTGATTCCATGGAGGGATTACAGGCAAGCAGCGTGAAGTGGAGGCTGGCAGCAGAGCATGTGGCAGACAGCAGGCAGTTGGTGCAAGCAAAGGTGACCCTTCAGGTCTGTCCTGAGTATCAGGGTAATCGCATCCTCTGGGACATGCTCTGGCAGCACAGGCACCTCCAGCCTCACACCTGAGACATCTGCTCCACCATCTCCCCACCTATGGAGCTCAGGCTTGCCAGATGACAGCATCCCATGCCCTGAGCTGGAGAGCGAGGCAGGAGCACCTTCATAGAATCATAGTATCACAGAACTGGTTTGGTTGGCAAAGACCTTTGACATCATCAAGTCCAACTATTAACCAAGTCCACCTCTAATCCATGTCCCTAAGAACCTTATCTGCGTGTCTTTTAAACACATCCAGGGACGGTGACTCCACCACTTCCCTGGGCAGCCTGTGCCAATGCCTGACAACCCTTTCTGTGAAGAAACTTCTAATATCCAAGCTAGACCACCCTGGCACAACTTGAGGCCATTTTCTCTTGTCCTGTCACTTGTTACTTGGGAGAAGAGACCAACACCCTCCACACTACAACCTCCTTTCAGGCAGTTGCAGACAGCAATAAGGTCTCCCCTCAGCCTCCTTTTCTCCAGGCTGAACAGCCCCAGTTCCCTCAGCCGCTCCTCATCAGACTTGTGCTCCAGACCCCTCACCAGCTTTGTTGCCCTTCTCTGAACTCTCTCCAGCACCTCAATGTCTTTCCTGTGGTGAGGGACCCAAAACTGAACACAGGATATGAGGTGCAGCCTCACCAGTGCTGAGTACAGGGGGACGATCACTGCCCTGGTCCTGCTGGCCACACTGTTCCTGATACAAGCCAGGATGCTGTTGGCCTTCTTGGCCACCTGGGCACTCTGCTGGCTCATGTTCATCCAGCTGTCAATCAACACCCCCAGATCCTTTTCCCCCAGGCACTTTCCAGCCACTCTTCCCCAGCCTGTAGCTCTGCCTGGGGTTGTTGTGACCCAAGTGCAGGACCCGGCACTTGGCCTTGTTGAACCTCATACAATTGGCCTCAGCTCAACGATCCAGCCAGTCCACATCCCTCTGTATGGCCTTCCTACCCTCCTGCAGATACACACTCCCACCCAACTTGGTGTCAGCTGCAAACTTACTGAGGGTGCACTCAATCCCCTCATCCAGATCATTGATAAAGGTATTAAATAGAACTGGCCTGAAGAGATCTGATTCGCCTGAGACCTGAGCCCATACTGATGATGCCAAGGTGAGGATGGCACCCAAGGGGCTCCTGGCACTCAGCGCTGCCCCAAAATCTCCTCATAGGGCTGTTATCAACCCTTTTGTGCAGCTCTTTTGTGTGGAAGGGCTTGGGAGCACCGGATGGTACTTTAAGACTGCTAAGCTTTCTTTTAAAATTTACAGTGAAGAGGATAAATTTACATCAAAGGAGACAATTTCCAGAGGATTGGAGAATGTGAACATCTTTGGGAAAAGCTGTGTAAAACTGCTGATTTGAAAGCAAATTCTAAATATTGCCTTTAGCATAAATATACGTGTTAATATTGCAGTTTAACTGAAGAACAGTACATTTTTTCAGATATGACGGTGAGACAATAGAGATAAAAACAATGACGTTTAATATAAACCACTCTCAGGACAAAAGGTAATAGCAATAGCAAAGATAATACACTGTATGAAAAGCAATCTGTTATACCTTAAATCCCTTTTCAGTGACACTACTAATCAGGATAATTAAAGTGTCAAAGTTTTCTGGCTACAAAAGGTGATAAATACCTCATGATAGTATTTATTTAGCTTTAAAATGAAATCCAACTCTTTTTTAAGCAGATTTGCCTACTACCCTGCATTGTCTGGACCTTCATCCAGCGTTCCCAAAGCTCTTGAAACTCTTTCTGCTTGCTGCACGCAGCTGGTGTAATGCTGATACACCCAATAAAGCCTTCTCAGTTTGCTCTCTGACTGACAGAGCTTTCTGGCCCATATTAGCACTGCTGTTAAGTTAGCTAGCGGGGGCCAGAAGGAAAATAAATAGGCTTTGGAGACATCCCTGGTGCCTTAGGGCAAGCAGCCAGGAGCAAATAAATACAGCTGAGGAGCACAAGAAAGGCTATTTACTTTTCCTTTTAAATATATATATGAAAGGGTTAGTTGCTGTGAAGGGGAAGCAGGGGAAGGGGAAGAGCTAGCAAGCACAGTTTCAGGAGGCAGACTGCTCATCTCCCGATTGCAAATGTTGCCCTTTATGGGCTTTATGAGGCCATTTGTCACTATAAATGTGACTGTCCCAGAAAAATCAGCAAGTGTGCTTACAGAGCTGGGAAACCCAAGGCCCTTCTTTCTGCCCCACTTGGTAATTTGGAACAGATGATCAATGCTGTTTTGCACGAACTAGTTGTCATTTTACCAGACGAACCACAGAGGGAAAAACTCTGATGCGTTAAACCAGAGTGAACTCAGCCAAAGTAATAGCCCCATTAATCACACAACATGTGAAATGTAGTTTTTATAATTGCCATCGAAAAGTCATAGAGCTCCTTTCAAGTGGTTCTTTCTGGACATAAATAAAAAAACCTCGAGACAGCACATAAAGCAAAGCTTCCTCACAGTCAGAACAATCCTAAGAGGGGGTTGGCTACAGCTTAATTTATGTATCTTGTTTGATTTTATTGCTCCTCTTACGATATGCCTCTAATGAAAAAAGCTTTATTCTATGAAGATGCAGTGAAAAAATGTGGTATATTACTTGGGAAAATAGTTCTGCAGGCAAGATTTTACATCTTTCAGATGGCTTTCATTCTTTTTCCACTAAAAATAAAAATGTAAAGTTGAGGAAAGTGTTGATTGTCATACACACAAAAGAACACAAAGCTGAAACCTAATCAGCTCCTCTTCTGCTCATGTCAAACAAAATATTCTCTTCCAACACTGCCATTTTCCTGTTTTTTCTGCACGCAAGATGAGGAAGTGCAAATGACACACATAAAAGGACATGAACGTATTGAAGACAGTAGAGGAGGAGGGCCACAAAGATGCCCAGAAGGCTGGAGCACCTGTCTCGTGACGGCAGCCTGAGTTGGGCTTGTTCAGCCTGGAGAAGGCTCCAGGTAGACCTCACAGCAGACTTCTAGTACCTAGAAGGGACCTAAAAGAAAGCTGGAGGAGGACTATTTATAAGGGCAGGTGGTGATAGAACAAGGGGTAATGGCTTTAAACTGAAAGAGGGGAGATTTAGATTAGATATTATACAAGGGAGAAATTCTTCAGCGTGAGGGTGGTGAGGCACTGGAACAGGCTGCCCAGAGAAGCTGTGGATGCCCCATCTCTGGAAATGTTCAAGACCCGGCTGGATGGGGCTTTGAGCAACCCTGGGTAGTGGAAGGTGTCCCTGCCCATGGAAGGGGGGTTGGAACTGGGTGACCTGTAAGGTCCCTTCCAACTCAAACTCAAACTCTATGATAAAATGGTTAAAAATGAAACACATAACAGTAAAGACTTGCAGTTGTAATATAGCACAATCTCTCGATTTTTGGTGATGACTGAGGTAGACAATGAGATGGATTTTAACTCACATCCTAGCTTCTCCACCTTACGGTTCCTCTATCAACTCCAGAGCTACTTTAATTGTATAAATTGCTGGATTCTAAATTCAGGCCCGAGCCACAGCCCTGGTGTAAATGGGATGTCTGAGCCATAACAAGACAGACAGAAATTGCTGTACCTAGGAAATACCAAACTAGCAGAATAGGCCCCTGGATCCATTAAAATCCTGTATAAATTAGAGATAATGAGTGCTAGGGAAGGAAAATTCTGAAGTGGTATTTGGTCATATTTGACTCCTCACAATGAAGGCTGTGGTACAGAAAGACTTGTCAGATTCCACACAATGAGGTCAACGTATACATCAAGACCACGACATTTTAAAAAATCTTGTTACCCATGCAGCAGACTGACAGGCCAGTTAAAAAGCTGTCATCCAGGAGCTTCTGTGACCACTGGAGCCGCATTGTGAAACAATTAGAAAAACAGAATAAGGGAGCCAGAATTCTTTTCCCTTGCACTGACTCGTTACTACACCTGAGGCACTACCTTGTCCGGTTTAGAGCAAAGGAAGCCAGTTAGGCAGTACTTGGTCTACTAGGAATCGCTGCATTTACTTGCTGCACTATCCTGCATTATCGTAAGTCCTGTAAAGTCTTTTTCCAAAACAGTTTCAGGACATTGCTTAAATTGGGTGCATTCAGATTCTGTGCAATCACTCAGTTACATTCATATCTCACAGGACACTAAAGGTCCACAGATATTTAGAGTGTCTGATTCGGACACTTGAGATCAGTGCTTGTATTTGTAATCTGGGGACACAGCTGATCGGGCACGTTTGCACATTTTGAAACCAACTAACAAGCATGTCAGTAGGTTTCCTGTTCACAGTGAAGTATGGAACAGGAGCTGTCTCAAACTCTCACTTTTTGTGTCAAGGTATCTCCTCTTAGGCATGAGGAAAACGAATTTTTAAAAAAGCTTCAAACATGATGGATCCCTTACAGGGACGACAGACTATTCAAAACTTTTGAGGCACTTGATGATCTTTGGAGGTCTATATATTAACTAAGCACTGTTGCTTCATTTCACCAACACTGAATTGCTATGATAAAGCATTTAATTAATGTTCATATCCTAAAACTTGGAAAAAGTGCAAGAGAAGATTTGATTATTAAAATGACTACAAAAAGACTCATTAAAACTGGTGCAAGGACTTACGTTAATTCCCAGCTGCTGCAGTGCCATGAGAATTACATCGTTTGCTGTATCAACATTGGTTACACTTAGGGTTTTTGACTGTGAACAGAAAAAAGGGGAAGGGGAAAGTAGGATTAAAAAATCTGGATTTGCAAAGAGTATCTGAAGTACAACAGCTCTGCATAATTCATTGCTGAAAAATAATGTTAAAATTTCACTTGATGAGTTAGTTATACTACCTAAATAAAGACCCAGCTGAGACCAAGGTTTGACTCCTCTGCTTTGTCACGTACTTTCTGGTTTTGCTCCCCACTTCTCCAACAGCTCCATCAGATGGAAGAGTGCCCTGACTACTGGGGACAAGACCTCCACATTAAAATATGAAAAAGGACACAGCCACTAACTGCACTTTAGACACTGCAGGAGGGAAACAATGGCTAAATTAATTTAAAAGCATACAAGTTTCCTTTGAAAAAATTGAGCTTATAAGTAAAATAAACGGTTCTCGTATCTGTTGTTAATAATTTCTGTTCTTTTCTATTCAAGATTTAACTGGTAAGGACATACTATACACAGGCTGTTCATCTCTATATCATTTGCCACTTTCTGTATAGGCTTCTCAAAGCTACATTTAGCTTAATACCAGAAGCGCTTCCTGTCAGTAATCTTTCATCCAGTTAAAATGCTGCCTCTCCGGCATCCTCCAGAATCTGCTGATCAGCGGTACGGAAAAGTATGGTTCTGCAGAAACACCGCTTTATAAAGAGCTACGGTGAGCAATACGAAGTGCTGAGCTTTGTGTTGGAGGCAGCGTGGCTCTCCGCAAGGCAGCCCTTTCCCAGTGAGACTCCAGCGCCTGCTGCCCAGCACCAGCACCACCCCTGCACAGCTGGGCGATGCTCTGTACCTCTGCACCGCGGCTTGCTCTTACGCAGGGCAGCACATTGCAAACACAGCAGGACTAACGACTCCATCCTCAGTCCCACCCGGATGCGGCAGCACTGTTGCCACCCCCTTGCAGAGGCAAAAACAAGTGGGGAGAGTGTGTCCAGAGTGCCTTTTGCTTGCACCATCACACCCACGCTGGCCTCACTTCCAAGCCGACAAGCAGCTCCCACGCATCAAGCATGGGTTGCTCAGCCCTCTTCAGAGGCATGCTAGTTTGGCTCTGCTAACAAGACTACACAGCTTTTGGATTGCAGCTGGTTTGCGGCCAGCCAAAAGCCCTGGCAGAACAAACACGTGCCCACTGCAACAACCCGTCCAGGCATATCCAATGGCCCAAAGAAGGGAAGGTGGCAGAACTGGGATGTAAATGTTCGTTGCCAGTCCCAAGACAGTTTGCTATATACCCTGCTGCCCTGTGTAGCATATCAGTTTTATACTGGCTATAGGATGTTCAGGTGAAACAACGCCCTGACATTCTGCATTTAGAAAAGATCTGAGCTGTACGTTTGTGTAAGTCCCTGACGATAACAAGCTGCCATGGCAATCAAAGGAAAGTAGTGAGAATACTGTATTATCTTGCTTCAGGACATATCTGAATGCTCATACCATAAAAAATTTAACATCTGCCTGAAGCAATGACATCTGGCTCTCAGGAGTAGGTCAGCATATTTGCATAAGTTTTGCTCTTGGCTAGAATATAATAAAATGGTGCATGCCTTGTGTTCAGCCTTCCTACCCTCCAAAAATGAAATAATTCTTGGGCATCTCCAGCTGCTGTAGCACAAGGACCACAGTGCCATAAGAACTATTTACATCACAAAGTTTCCATTTGCTCCCCCTCTGTTTTATCACTGATAATAACTAGACTACGATGTGCTGTTTCTAGGACTGTCAGGATCAGGAAACTACATTTGGCACACGAGCTAATTATAGCTAAGGAGAAAAGACATTAAACAAGCAAACAACAACAGAACAACAAACCCTGGTACAAGAGTGCAACACCTGAGCACATAAATGATTTATAGACATCTACATCTGAGCACACCTTGATCTGCAGTTCTGCATTTGAACTATCACAATTGCTGTTTATTAACATTTGTCTTAGCAACCTGGCAATTTTAACTATAATTGTTTACCTTAAAAACGATTTTCTGAGAAAAGGCAGGCCCCTTTATGCTTACATCTATGCAAATACAGAATTCTAAGTGTAGATTCACTGTTGGGCAAAGACCTCCAATGAAGTCTAACTTCTGTGAAAATTTATCATGTCCTTGCAAATACTCTTTAGGCTTCTGAGCATGAAATACAGATCTTATAAGCACAGTTAGAAAGAAAGGACAAATACATGAGAAGCAAGGGAAGAATGGATGGATTATCACTGACTGCTAGGGTATCCCTAGGGAACTAGCTACATAAAAAAATTTAGTTTAAATTGGTTAAAAAGGACTTAGCAAAGAAGGTGCAAATCACCCTGTAGATGACCTCTCTTTGGCAATTTACCTTGCGCCTATAAATCTACCAGCATCAGCTAGCTGATGAAAAACATGCTTACGGCAATTTCAGGGTGTTCACATACAGAGCTTTACTGACTTATGACCATTATAAACAATAAAACACATTGCAGCTTTGCAGAATTGAATGAAGGCAGCTGTGGGTTTAGATCAGTTTTACAAGCAAAAAAGGGTACATTGTACTGGGCATTTCTGAAGACGCTTCTGCTTAAGTTCCGCTAGAGGTGTTTCTTGGGACTTCACACTGTACAGTCTTTAGATTGCGTGCCAGAACCAGTATTTCTTACCAAGCACACTGTCTTTAAAAAGGAAGTCATGTATTAAACACAGGAAACAAACATTCTGGGGCTGCATATGCCAAGCCTTTTAAAGGGGCTGGATCCTTAAAGAAGGCTGCAAAACAAAGGAACCCTCCCAATATCCAAAGGATTGACAGGTGACCAGCACTCATAGGTGATGTGGATTTAGACCCCCGTTTAGCTCAAGAGCACTTACATATGCACATGTTCCCACGTCCTTTGCAATTATCTTCAGAGGAATGCTCTTAGGATAGTCTTTTTCCTTCTCTTCCCTTATTCGACTGACAAAACAAGTACAAAACAAGTAAATTTTTAATATTGCAAACATAAATAGCAAGTAAATTTTTAATATTGCAAACATAAATAGCAAGAAGGTGATTTAAATAGCAATCAAGCAGTAACTGGATAAGAAGCAGATTGTTTGCAGAAGTACCACAGTAGAAAGATCTCTGAGGACAAGAAAGCAGCATCCAGCAGTATCTGAAAGGGATGCTGACTGCAGCTCCCAGTAATGCCCTGTTGTATTAAAGCTCATTGTAGGAATCAGTGTAAGCAGCAGAGAAACTGGATTTAAAAAATCAAGCTAAAACTACCCGTCGTTGTGACGCCTCAGTCTGCACTACAGGCTCTTACTGGAATACATTGCATCCCATTGTATGGACCCGTTCAAAGGACTGAACAGAAGAATGAATGAGAAATCATCCACAACAAGGATGATTTAAACAACCCCAGGAACACTGAAGAATCAGATAAAGACACAAACCTCAGCCAGCAGAAGTAGGTGACCAGAAAACAAAACCACCACTAGTAGTTTTCTGTCTGAACACTGACTGAAATAAGACAGCTCTATTTACACAAACCCTCCCACCATACCCTCCAGCTTGGGGCACATTTTGTAAGACCGAAATAGAGCCAGCCATGAGCAGCAGAGTGGTTAGAGCAGAGGTTCCCGGGCTGGGCTTGCTTAGATGCCATCACCATGGAAAGAGCCCCGGGCTCAACTAGAGCGATGGTGGCAGAGGCTCCTGTAACTTCGCGGGGAAGGGACCATGTGTGATACAAATCGCTCCAATTTTGTGATTAGCCACATTCAAGCACAGGGAAGTGTTTCCCTCCTTGCACAGTGATTGTCGCACACAGCATCTTCTGTAGGGAGAAGACATGAGATATTTTTTTTTTTTTTTCTTAATATCACTTTGAAAGAGCTTATCTATCATAATGGCATAGGCACCACAGCTTGGGAATCACTGCTCTGGATGACTGGGACTTTTTTCAGTGTCTTCAAAGATTGTATAGTAAAGTACCTTTGCAGAAAAGACAACCACGTTTCCTTTTGCTCTGCAGACCTGCAAGAATTATAGAAAAACAGGGACAAATCAGGCGTCATTCTAATGCCCTTGTACAAACCACGGTGGAACGGACTGCTTCTTGGTCACAATTTCCATAAATACCAGCAAAAACAAAAAGGTTTTTCCAGGTTTGGATGAAAAAATCTGTTTCCCTGTAAAATCAACTGAAAAGCCTGTCACAGAGAAGTCCCAGTTACCAGTTTTTGTCACAGAAGTTAAAGCTTTGCCAGTGAATTCAGTAGGAAGTGGGCTGCGTTCTTAAAATGACGTCCAAACAGAAGCAGAGGGCACTTTAAAATAAGAGCTTAATTCAGCAGTTTGAAGTATTTCCTCAAGTATATAGGCTTCTTTCCACTTTCACTGTTCTAATTCTCTTCTTATTTATTACTTGGTTTATCACCACATCATAAAGTACACAGAAATCCACAATGAAAATTGTCCCCTTGTACTTAGTAGAGTTTAACTTCAGACATTTTAAGGCTTATCTCATTTATCTTTATCTCTTTCAAGTATACAAAACTGTCCAGTTAAATGTAATTAATAAAAGGATAGTGCAAGGAATTTAACATAATTTTTCTTCAACTTCCTCTATTTAAATTCTGTCTCAAATGGAGTCACTACTATTGCCACTGCTTCTTCTCTAAATCAAATTCTTCAAATTTTCAGAGCAGGCATTTAGGGAGCTACAAACCTACTGAAAGATGTTGTGAGGGGAATGTGCTTTATAAACATTAAAAACGTGATTCTGCTTTGGCTGCTTCAATTCTATCAGATATGCATCTATGGATTCATGCACAGTGTTTTAGATTTTTCTGTATATCTCCAGACAAAGTAATTTCCCTTCTATAAAATCTTTGACTCTGTTTTGATTGAAGCAATAGTTTTCCTATCCAACTGCTTTCTGATAGCTATAAAGGATCACATACTGTCTCTAGATCAAAGCTCGTGCTTATTGGCAAGAGTTCAATTGAAAATCAATAGAAAATTTCAGCTTCTGGACTATTAAGTGAAAAAAACAGAAACAGCACAACCAGCTCAATAGAGAGCAGTTTGCACATAGCATTCTCTTTGGATACGGACAATGCGACATACAAATTAAGCTGCATGTGTCAGCTTTTGCTCTCTGTTGGTAAAGAGAAAAATGCGTTTTCCAAGACCCAGCCAAATTACTGTAGCTAAGCAGCTGGGATTTCAGGGGGACGGTGCACTCCCTTCCCCAAAGTGACGACAGAGCCCTCCTGCTGAGACTAAAATTAACCTAATCACTGAAATTAGCCCTTATGTGTCCTACAGTCAATGCTGCAAAGATAGACCCAAAATCTTTCTGTCCATTAAAATTCAGAGATTCTGCTTTAAGAGGAATTTTGACATTTTCTCTGACACAATTAAATTAAAAAGAGAAATGGGACAAGGTCGGTATTTCACTGTATGTTTCCTGCTACTATGAATACAAGCTCTTCCGTTTAAAAGTGTCCTACAAGAGTCTCTTTGATCCTCTCATTAGCTGTTCGCTATTTGTAGTTCATCTTATTAATTAGCCGAGGTGTTTCTCAAGTTATACCAAAAAAAAAAAAAAAAAAGAATTTCCACTAAGCAATTTTGCCGCACACACAGTGCTTTGCCAAATCACATATATTTGCAAATTTTTAAGTGATAAGTGAGTATCACTGCCATATTTGCAGAGAGATAGAAGATGAGGCATGGAGGGTGACTTGCTCACAGCAGTAGAAAGAATTGGTTTAAGAATCAGTAAGTTCCTGCTTCCCACATTCATTGGTGCTAAAATGAATCCGTGATAGTCTTGTTACCTGTCAGACTAAAAACATTTAAGTAACTTGCTAAATAAAACATATCTTAATTCTTACCTGAAATTTGCCACACAGTTTGTGGTGGGCCAGCCCAAAACAAAGGACCTCTCGGGGTCTGTGCTGCCTTCGCAGACTTCTTCTGTACAAAATGCTGTCCACATCTCACAGAGACGTGCTTGGCACTTCAGTTTGAAATGAGAGTGGGACCTGCTGGCAGAAATTCACAGGTACGTCACACACACAAACGGATAGCAAGGCAGGTTAAACAACTCAGTTTCTTCTTCTTTCAGGCACATGTGAAGCTTGCATTGGAGCTGATGGAAGAAGCACTTCTGCTTTAATTAAACAAAATAATGTTTTATTTGGGTTGCATATAAAAATATCAACTTTTCATCTAAATGGCATCAGTGGATATTTCATATGTGGGGTAAATAGGTTGCTTGTGGCATCTCTGGACATCACCCTTCTTGCGGGAGAACTGCAAATGTCTAGAGCCCCTTTCAGGTTTCGCCAGGAGGCCAAGATTGCCACTTGTGTTGGACTCTTCTTTCAGGGACTTTAATGCTATCGAGGAGTTTACAGTATAGCTGGATTTCTTAGCTCCAGGGTCAACAATTGTGGTGAGTTTCAGTAGTGACAACTAGGCCAGAGCAAATGGAGCAATTCTGAAGAAAGAACAAGCAGACAACTGCCATTTGTGTTAGCTACAGCACAGGTCACATCCAGACTCTATGAACGGGCTGCAAGGTAGCTCTAGGCCCAAGCCCCTTGGAGAATGAGCCAGGATTTGGTGCATTCTCAAAATATCTACCCATCTACAAGGAAGACACATAATTTCCTCTTTTTTTTTTTTTTTCAAATGGACCTTCCCTACTAAACATTAGAGTACAGTGAAAGTCAAGCTTACAGACTTTCAATTTTTTATTTCAACTCTTTACTTCTACTTAATTTCTCATGATAAGTCTCCTTCCTTTGTAGCATCAGTGGGCACCAGTGCTATGTGAGCAACAAGTAAAATCTCACAAAGTCAGTCCAGCTCTGTAGCAATGCAACAGCCACTCACTTCAGGGCAGGCCTTGCAGATGGCATTACCTGAGCTACAGTTCTCCTGGGCCAGCAGGGAAAGGCTGGAAGAAAAGTGTCTCCTACCTGAAAACATTGTGCCCTCCTAATCCAAGGACTGCAAGCAAGAGCATGTCAGCTCATCACTGTGCTGCAGATGTGGATGGGGACAGTGCCAGGCACCATGGTGATTAGTGCTCTATAAACAAATATGCTGGGTAAGCAGTTTCTTAGAGCTTTGATACACACGGACTACCTTCTCTGAGATTAGTCTCATTTATAAGGTATTTGATTCGGGACAGACTGAACTAATACAGTCTGAAACACGAAAGTACTTGAACCTCGTGGCTTTAAAGAGGACGTAGATGAACCTGCAGTGCCCTGAGTGGTCCGAGGTTTCCAGTTGACATTGTGCAAACAGGTGCAGTGGGGTGGAGCAACATTAATAACCCAGCAGCGTTTACAGTGGCGGGCAAGAAAGGACCGCTAGTACATATCACACCTGGCAAAAAGGTGCACTTCAGTTAGGTACTGTAAAATACCATCTCCAGTTCATGTATTTTTTAAACTATACCACGGTGTTTCCTGGTCCGCTGTGCCTTTCACCTCTCTTTATCAAGTTCTATTACGCCATCAAAGAGAAACTTGAAGCACAGGAGAACATTTCAACACACTCATCAACAAATCAGTTTATGACACAGAAAGATCTGTCAAGAATACAGAAATAACCGTAACTGATTGACCACAGAATGAACTGTGAAAAGGTAGATTTACAAAAGCACACAGCTGTGAATTCTAATGTAGATGTTAATAAATGGATGCCTGGTCTGACTCCACCAAATCAGTCTGTTGACCCTCCTTTTCTCCTCAATTTCTTTTTCACATTAGCCAGTACTGTGAACTCTCTACATGCTGTTTCACTTTTTTAACACTTACAGTTCATAAAGCCAGACCCCTACAGTGCCAGTAGCAGGTGTCAGCAGGGTGTTGGCAGATGGACTAAGATGTTCTCCAATCATGCTTGATGTATATTCTTACCCCGTTTGCCATGCCTAGCCACAGCTCTCAGCTATTATCAGTATTCAAGTGGCCTGGTTTCCAGAGGCGTTGAAACAGTAGCCTCCATTAACATCTAAAGAGCCTGAAGTATAATTTTATCGCTAACTGCCATGTTCTTTACGCAATCCAGGGGTTCTCAGCATTTGTGAAATGTGGGTCTTCTATTTAAGTGCCAAAGCATTACCTCTGGAAATGAATATATCATCGCTGACTAAGGAAGCAGCATAACCGAACATGTGAAAAACTGAAAGAGTAGCAACCTAAGATTCTATTTATTTTTTAAGGAAGTAAGTCCCCTTGCAAGCGGTACATTGTAAATATCAGGCAGATCCAGAGTCCACTGAAATGAACAGAAAAATAGCGAACATCAGTGGTGTAGGCATTAACGCACCCCAAATTGTGCCACCTCTGCAGCGTAAACTCAGCTTCTGTTGCTTTCTGTAAGTGGCAATTGGACACCTTGCAGCCGTTAACAGATGGAAGATTAACTTCTCACTAGATTTGCTAATCTCCTTAATAGGACCCTCTGACAAAAGCATTAATGGATCTACTGTGAGATTGCTACCGTAATTCCATGTATGTACTCAACCATCAAATTCTGCAGCCAGACACATTGGGAAAATGACCTTAAAATGGATGCACATATATGCACCTATGTCTTATAAAGGAGAGAGATGAAGCCATCTCTCTGTGCCTCCCACACAAAAATTACGTAAAAAACCTTGATCCTTGAACTGACAGATCCTCGAAATATTTACTCTGTCAAATTTAAACAAATTTATCTGTAAGAAATCTAATTAATATATAGCAAACAGTGTAACATTTTACACACTTGACATTGATTTAGTGAGAAAAATTCTTTCAACAAATTTATTACTTGTTCCTCACACATGAAGGCAGTAAAAGTCGGGACAGCAGAGAGAGAAGCACAGCATGTAAGTATTATTCTTATTTTTTATAAGCTGGGCTAATGCATGATCTGAAAAGATAACAGTCTACATTTCAAAAATCATTTGAAAGCAGCAGAAAATGAATCTACAGGCACCTTGTCCAAAGTCATACACAGACGGGTTGTAGAGAGGAATTCAGCTCCACAAATTTCCATGGGAGCAATGCCAATTCGTTGCCTTTTAAGCAGGACCCCGGGAGTTCACTCAGCAAGCTCAGCAGACACAAGATACTTGTTGCTCTCTTTAGGAAAAACTTGTACCTATTTGCTGATCCTACAAAGCCTAATTATGCATGAGTTCCCTTTGTTCAGTGACTGCCTACCTGCAGCTGAGCTGACACCAGCACAGCAGCGAGCTGTACCTAAAATATCTCAGGTGTTCATATGCCCCAAGCTGAGAAACTACTTAACACAAAAAAGTATTACAAATATTGAGCATCTTCACAACGAGCAATGCTAAAGTTACGTTTCATTCAACTGTATCATTAATTCTGTCCTGGAGACCGGCTGTCTTGACTCTGCATCGGCTGTTAAAAAGTCAATAACAATCAACAGTCACAGCTGCACAGAAATACACACCACTCAGGTTTTCCCTCTAGGAATCAGCAATTGCATTTTAGTGTGAGATATCTTTAAAAATGCTGATTTTTAAGTAGTATACATTAGTGACAACTCTGATGCTTTAATTGCTGACAGGGCAGCTGTAGAGAGAACATCCCAAGTAGTTCTTTAAAATACATGAAGTAATATCACTCAAAATACTATTTTTACCATTTCTGTAAAAGACTTGATTCCCCTCGCTCTTTTTCATATGCAGAAGCACCTTCTCCAAACACTGCAGACTCTTCACCACACTAAATCAAATGCTGTAAGAGCCGTTCCTGCTCACTGGGGACCAGTTTTTGGAGTGGTTACACAGAGTAGTTCTGCTATGCAAACAGTCCCAGTGGGACACAGCCAAACCTGCAGTAACGTGTGGCTCAGCCTGTTGTAACATCGCTTCTGCTCAGCCCGTTCACCAGGCAAGGAGGGATTCATCTCACCTGACTTTTGTCTTCTGCAGTTTAGGATCTTAGATCTAAGCCAGTGAGACTATGCCCACTGAATAGCCTGGGGACAGAGTGAGAGACCCCCCAAGAGCACGACCACCCTCACCCACTGACACCATTCTCTCAGGCTCAGGTGAGTCTGCTGGAGGAAGGTGCTGGTTTTCCCTCAGTGCCTATAAAAGGAGCCTAGAAGCCTAGGTAAGTTGCAAATATTTAACATTTGAAAGCTTAAACTAGGTGACAGAAACATACGTAAATACAGTAACAATGCTATTACTGCTACTGCTGCTAGAATAGCAAGATTTCCCCTAAATATCCTTATGTTCACCACCCACCCATAGTAGAATACGTTTTGGATAAAATATCTTCCGTGTTGTCACACCACATCAAGTGAAGGAGTTCAGCTCTGGGGGGTTACATTTACTATGTGTGATTCAAACGGACACAGCTCAGATTTCTACAGAAAACACAGATGTGTTCTGGCTTCTCCCAGCAGCCTCTGAAATAATTGCTTAAGTGAAAAGACACATCTCAAAAGCCCAGGATTCACATCGAGATTACCACCCTGCGAAACCACAAACACAGCGCCTAACAGAGAACGAAGCTACATCACGATTTTTTATTATTATTTCCTCATAACCCATAACAGCAAGTGAAAGCACCCTCTAAAATTGCCTTAAACCACAAATGCTGTACGAAGCTGGCATGCTAGACACAGCTTGTAAATCTGATTTAATTGTGAATGGTAGAGTGAATAATCAGAGCTCAGCAGCAAGCCTGATTACACATGAACACTACCCAGACTGCTCAGCATCGCTTCCTTTCTCCTTCCCCTTGCCCACACTCCTCCTGGCACAGCACAGCCCACAGAGACAGACTCTGTGATGTCGCCTGCAATCTCTGTTTCCATACATCTGCTCATCACCGGTGTGTATCAAAGCAGCTTCCAGGTGAGCGTTAAGACCTGTAACCCCTATGCGACACAGCCACCGGTGTTACGCAGACCCCACAGGACTGAGTATGACCTTTCTAATACACAACAGTGAGTTCAAGGCAGCGCAATGGGCACAGCTGAACACCCATGAGTTTTTTCTGAGACACTGAGGTCCCACAGCAGGAAAGATGATACATTGCAAGTAGTATATTCAAGAACATCTGCCACTCCTTTAAAATGCTGCATCCTGGAATTCCTTCTATAGCTATGGGGACTTGAAAGGTGCCTCACTTCGGGCACCTAACTTCCATTCATCAAATAAAAACCTTCCCTATGACTTAGGGAAGATTTGCTACTAAAAACGCATGATGGAAACCCATGTTATACTCTGCTGACAAAAAGGGGCTGCTCTGCAGGAGCAGTGCCCGAGGTGCCATACTCACTTGGACTTGGCAACAACCAGGAGGTCTGTGAAGAGGAAAAGGTGTCGCTCCTGGGTTTGCAGACCCGTCTTCAGCTGCACGTGGCCGTCCAGGATGAACGTTCGGTTGTGGCACATGAAGGACTGCACAAGGGGACATGCCTCTGGGCTGATGGGGGAGAAGCAGCCCTCCCTGCAAAAGGAAATAAAGGGGATAAAGGAAAGCAAATCAGCCTGTGAGTGACAACCGGGCAGTGACTTCCCACACCCGCTGCCAAAAGGCAATTTATTTGACCACATTTCAGTGAAAGGTGAGAGGGACAATGAAGATAACCTGGCAGTCTGATTCCAAGACAAAATCTGTTAATGACTGTCCTCACTGAATCTTTTACAACCCAAACACATGGATAGAGTTTAGAGAAATTTAAATACAGCCCTCTTCGTTTTGTCTATTTGTATTTGTCTCCCTTTGTGTTGAAATCTTAGAGAAAATACCGCACCTTTTGTAGGCACTCCATAAAGAGAGTGGAGACATACACATGACAAAAGGGTAAATGCACATATGCCTTAGTCAGGAGACTCATATTGGAGGTGAAGAGCAATTTATAGAAATTATTCAGAACCAACAACAAATATAAGGTACAACTGAACCTTGCTAGAGACAGACCGTGTGCCAGAGGCAGCATGAGAAGAGGCAGCTCAGCCTGTCTCCCCAGCACACGACCCACACTGCAGTAAGCTCCCGTTGCAGGCTTTGCTTATGTGGCTGGAGCTCGGCCCTGCTGGTCTGTGGCCATGCCGTGCAGAGGCTGCTGGATAATCAAAATCCAGGTCCACGGTGGGCAGACCAGGCTCCCTCCTGAAGACACTGATCTTTCCTAAGGAGGGATCGAGCAGGCTGCAGTTCGAGGTTACTGATGGTGGAGACATGACTCCCTCAGCCCCTCCTGGTCTAACTGTTCTGCGTGACATAAAGTAGACGAATAGTCATCGAAGCAGAAATTAGAGTTTCTCTAGCACGATGTTCAGCTCACTCACCTGGACAGGATATCCCCAGTTTCTGAGCCTTGCCCTAACAAATGTCTATTTATATGGAGCTCAACTGAAAGAACGCGACGGTCTGAGGGGGACATGCTCCTCCTCTAGGGATCTCTAAAAGCAGGTTTCAGGTCAGGCTCTCCCTTGGAAAGCCAGAGACATGGCTTCAAATTCTCCCAGGCAGGTGAAAGAACTGAACCTGGGTCTCCTACAACCCCATGTACCTTAAATAATGAATTTCTGGATCAAAACCAGGACACATCAGAATCTTTACTCACGATTTTTAAATGCAGCTTTTCAATTATTTGCTTTCCCTAGAAGTGCCTTCAAATGAACCATTTCCCTTTGGTTGAATTAATCAGCTCAATTTTTATTCAAATGTATTTACTTGTTTTTTCTTGTTAGAAAAAAAAAAGGAAAAATAAGCTCAAATTTGGCAGGATCAGCTTGGCAAGGAAAGGCTGAAGTGGGCAGCTTTGCAATTATAGTTTATTCCTGGTCCCACTAGAATGGATGACAAACACCTAAGGACTTTGCTTGGATGATTCTCGACCCTCCTCTCCTTGATGCCTGTGGCTGGATTACTCAGGAAATTATTTAGGAAATCCTGACAGCTGGGAGAGAAAGGATAAGCTCTGAGATTGGCCTACATTAGCAGAACACACTTTCACTGATCTGTAAGGAGCTGGTGAGGATCTCTACTTGCTGGGGAGAGCCCTGTTTGGCCTTGGTTTCCCCTTTCTGGCTGGGAGCCCGAGTTTGTGAAAGAATTACTCAAGTTGTCTTAAACTGTGTCTTAATCTTGTCTTTCATTACCTACCTCTTCAGGGAAGAGAGAAAGAAGAAGAAGAATGACTTTCAGAATGAATAATGCAAACCTGAAGTTCCCTGATCATTCCTAAGCAGAAGGGGTGTCCAGGAGTGTGGAGGTTAAAGCAGAGAGAGGAGTTTTGGTCCAGCTCAACAGTGACACACACTGTGCGGCCAGCAATGGGAGTTGGGAACAGCTCTCCTACCCTGCCGCTTCCATGGGACTGGGAATTCACCAGTTTCTCAGTGACTGATAGGTTGCTGGGACTCAATTTCATAAACTCCCTAGCACCACTGGGCACAGAAATCTAAGCAGAAATCAGGAATGATGACCAGTTGACCTGCATGAAAGCCATGCATGGCCTTTACCTCCAAGGTTAAGTCAGGGACATACTTGTATCTGAACACATTAACAAGAATAGTTGGAAAAAGCCTTTCATGTCACACTGCTATAACCAAATCAGCAGAAACATTCACAAAATCGTACTGAAGTGCCCTCCCTTACTGATGTTCCTGTAGTGTCAGGCTCTTGTGTCTCCATACAGGCAACTGTATTTGATTGTTCCCATTTGTACATTTTCTACATCCTGATTTGTAAGCCCAGGAACCTCCCAAATTAAACTAAGCACAATCTTTGTCATGCAGGTAAGCAAACGAAGGTGCAGTAAGTTTATTAATGCCAGCAGGGTCAAGCAAATTGAACTTGATTTTAGAACAGGAAAATGCAATAACATAAATCAGTTATTTTAAGAAAATCTGCCTTTACACCCGATGCCTTTCAAGCTTTTCTGTGATCTGAGCTCTAACAAGCATTCTCGCATACTTTAATAGAGTTTACCTGATAAGCCTGATCAAAAAAAAAAGAGAAAACATTTTCTTCCTTTGAAACAAAGCAGAAAAATATCAAAGCCATTAATTCAACCAGAACCTTCCAAAGCCCCAGGATGAAGAAAAATGGAGGAAATTCACCAGTAGTGAAAAAAAAGTCTTTCAGAAAGCATGCTTTTGATCCTCTCAATTAATGTTCCATTGTTACAAGACATGAATGAAGCCCAAGTTTTGTTACACTGAAGAAAATGCAGATCAGCTATACCCTCAGGCACAGGGATTTATGTAAGAAAGGTATTTCTAGAGTTCAGTTTTTAATGGCTCACTGATTTTTCTTACCATTAAATTGGTCTAATTTTGAAAAGGTGCTAAGCACTCAAATACTGACTCTTTGAAAATTCCTTTTAATAGAATTATGCAAAATTCAGTACTTAAGTCAATGTGATTTCTCATACAATTTAAAAAGTAAAAGTGATTTAGGGCCTTCTCTGTGTTTCTCTAAAAGTCACTCTATGATTAACACATGTAAAAATCGCACAAAGTAATATCTTTCCAGTTTGACAGAAAAAAAGTCATCATCCGGGTTTGTTAAGAAAAAAATGTGAGCTGATTTCCAAAAGCTGGGGATATCCTGCAGAGTCAGCAATCAGTCATGTTCCACTTTGGTAGAAGCAAGGCTGATACTGATCTTTAGACGGCATTGCCATCATAACTCTCTACTATCAAGTGGACATTTCTTCCTAAAAGTACTATTTTGGGGGTCTGAAATTTCCATGGAGTAAATTCTTAATTTGAGGATATATATAGAGAGATGTTCTTGGGTTATTCAGGAAAATAATAAAATCACTGTACTGGCTGAAATTATTAGAAAGATAATTGAAGCTTTTTCTCCTGGTATTTCCAAAGCCTAAATTTTTACACCTATTATTTTTTCAAACTAATCAAAACAGGCATTTTGTGCCTATTTAAAAGACACAATGATTTAAAAGAACTCTTCAATTTTTCAGGTGTAACGTGTGAAGTTGAAATCCAAAGAAGTCAGCCAAACACTGAAAAATACATCCGCGTTGCATTCAGTGTGAAAGCAAACACATCACTGCTCGCTTCATCAATCCTGTATTTACCAGAAACCACAAACGCACAAAAAATACTTCTTCTTCCCCTTCCAGAGCTTTCTTGGGGTTTCTCAGTAAAACTGATACCTGAATGGCATGACTCCAAAAAGTTTATCCCCGGTATATAGAGATGTCAGCTTTATTCTCTATTTGTAGTGAAAACAATGCAAGAAATCATACTTTCCAAAGAAGAGTTTAACATCCCATGGTAAGTGGTCACTAAATCCATGATCCAAAAGCTTTCCCTTGATTTCAGTCAATGATTACTTCAGACTACCTGTGATTTAGATTAAGCTATAAGATGCCTCAGGGGAACAATCTGTTCCAAGGTACCCAAGCTGGAATGAGCTATTGCAGGTGTCTCAGCTCTCCGACATCCCCCTCACAGACTGCTCATGCTCCATCCTAAATCTCACTTTGTCGTGTTGGTTATTGGTCTTCGCCAGAACTACTCTCCACCGATGGTACCTCTGCAGCCACAGAAATTGATTTCCTCTAATGATGCAGCACCATTGCTCTGCACGTGACTGATACCTACTGAAAGAAACCATCATTTTGCTCTTTAACCTCTGAAGTCCTTTGCAAGATGTAGGTGAGAAATGCACCTTTTCATTAGCAGAGCAGTAAAGTGGCAGCTGTTCTAAAGGCTGAAGTCTGAGTCAGCCCAGCCCTGTGAGAGGCTGCGCATGGTCTGTCAAACACACCTTTCCAGATTCCTCTTAGGGTGAACAACTTAGCCCATACTCATTTCACATATGGGTACCATAATCAAAAACACTGCCTGCGTGCTCATGCCAGTGCTGAAGGTGAGGTGGGAACCAGGTGAGGACCAGAAGCTCTTTCCAGTTTCGAGCCTACACAAGCAGAGCTTGCAGCATAAACCTAACCTTGTTTTGGCTACAGGCTGGAGAGGCCACCAAGCAGAGCACCTGCCAGCCTCCCTCATGGTGTTCAGAGACAACACACTTATTTTGTATATCTCAAAGGCCAGCTTTGGTTGGCTCTAAGGAACCAGCAATTTATCTTTTAGGAAAAATCAAGCCCAGGAATTTTCAACTTCAGTGTCTCCCAGTAAAGCGTGTACTTTACCATGACTGAGTCACACCATTGGCCTAGAGCAATCCGCTGAGAGAAGTAGGAGCTACTCACATCCTTTCAAGGGTAGTGAAAACAGCAGCTGTCTGCACAGTAAGAAATGTCTACAGCCCAGCCCACATTACAGATTTTTGCCAAAATGGATTTATCAGCCAGGGACGACACGTGATCTGTGGCCAGCAGATATACCCCCAAAAGCAATCCTGATCTAGAAGTTACTTCGTTTTCTAAACAGAGCTTATATTGGAAATCAGGTAACAACATTTGCACTTTTTTTTCTGTGCCTCCTACTCAGACCCTTAAGCTCCTAAAAAATCCTGTGAGAAAGAACTTCAATAGCAGCTTAATAGATGCTTGTTTCATATTTTTGCTAATGAGGCAGGCCCTGCTAACTGGAGCTTGGAAGCCAAGATAGTTTACTTCTGGAAATCCTTTAACACATTAGACATATTACCCATATTGTGTGGCTAGAAGGTATTTCGTATTCAAGATAATTAACTTAATAAGGTATTGAGAACAGTTCTTTAATGAACCAAAAGACAAGAGGTCCAGTTTGGTGTGCAAGAGCTCCTTGTCTCCCCTGAGATAAGGTGGCAAAAAAACCCAAACCTGTAACACAGCAGTGAGTACTGATCTGCCTTGCTTATAGTGCACTCAAGTGCAATATTAGCATTTCAGGACTTCAATAAATATATAATTTCGTCATAAATGATAGTTTGGATGTGACTGGTACCAGTGTCTTAGCAAACTCGACAAAATCATGATAATAGATCACCATGTTCTGTATTCAAACAGAAAACAGTGAAAAACAAAGTGAAAGAAGAGCATTTCTTGAACACTGAAACCAAATGCCCATGCTTGGGACAGAACACAAGACAACGGAGATGGTCCTGTTCATGATGCCTCTATCATGATGCCAGGTTATTAAAGCACAAGGCTTGAAGAGCCACTCTCCATGCTAGAAAGACTGGGGACTTCCAAAATTTATCAGCAAGGGACTTTGTCTTTGAAGAACAGTTTTAGAACAAGCAAAGCCCAAGGTAGGTGCTTGATCATTCGCCCAAACCAGCTAGAGATGGAAGGGGGCAGAAACCGGGAGATACTACATGGTTCTGCCTATTAACGCTATCTAAGTGGAGATGTGCTTGTGACACGGCTTCTGGCTTGGCACAAACTCACAAACCATGTATAGACAGAGGAAGGAGCTGAAAACAGGGATGCCAGAAGCCGTGCCCCGTTCCCCTGACTTGCTCAGCCCAGCCTGCCCTGTCCCCACCACCTCTTTGGCACGGCCATACAAAGACCTGCTGGCTTCAGGGCTGAGCACTTGCAGCTCCTTTCACCGTGAACGGGGCTCCGCGCAGACAGGGCTCACCAGACAGAGCAATCTGCAGCTCAGAGCCCTATTTAGACAGCCAGATTTTATATATATATATATATAAAAAATCCTCTGCATTTTTAAAGGTGCTAACTACTCCCTACTGTTACCGCTTTCCAGCCACGACCAGTGCCCTCGGCGAGTCACCCATGTGTTCGGGATCTTCCCACTTCCACTCCTCATGATTTGGAACATGCATTTCATCTAAGTTTGTATGGCACTTTATTCTAATAAATAATAATTATACCTGGAGAGCGAAAGTAAGCACAAAAAGCATCAGCCTGGAGGGTGGGCGTGTTTTCCAGGAAGGTGGTAGGTAAGATATGGGCCGACACAAAGTTAGTATGCTGTTGTAATCTTACACTGACTATTTATAGAAGGAACTTGGATAGAAAAGCATAAAACTCCTTTAATCACATGGGCTGCCAACCCATTTCTGAAAATCTGCTGTCAACTTGATCCCTGCTATGCTAAGGGAGCTTCTTTCTAAGGATGCTGGGCATGTTTGCTTGCTGTTATCTATGGAAAATCTTATACAGTTGAAGCAGCACTTTGTGAAAACAGCACAGCATTCCAGAAATAGCAAGTCTATTTTCTGCAGCACTCGGTTAAAGTCCCTTAGGCCATCACCATCGCGTACAGTAGCTTTTGTACAACAAAACAAGTGAGATCTGCCCAGTTTTTCAAAGGGCGTTAGCTACAAAGCATTAAAATGCCTGCTCCTACTTTGTAATTGTGCTTCACTGTTTGCAATTCCTTTTTTAGGAGTGACGTATTTGAACAAACCCGAGGCAGTCCCTTCGCACCCCTGTGTTCTCCCCTGTGGACGGTGCCCGTGGGTCTCACAGAACGTGCTCGGGTCCTCGCCTGCCCCGCCAGTGACTGCACCCAGCACGCTGCGGCCAAAAACACCGCACCTCGGGTCCAACGGCGAGCCCCAGAGCAGCACAGAGCCTTTGGGTCAAAATGCACTGCCAGCCCCTCTCCAGCACACGCAGGGCAAGAACAAGCCGGGCAAATGGAAGGAAGATGAATGTCGATAGAGATCGGGAGCAAGTTTTGCTCAGATGAATAGATAAATGTACATGTTAGGGCAGAAATCAGGGCTACCACTTATGTGTAGAAGTCAGGTACCAGTCCTCTGCCTCTAAAACTCGGTGTACACATTTTAACTCAAAATATGCTGGGAAAACCATAGAATCACAGAATAGTTTGGGTTGGAAAAGACCTTCAAAGTCCATCTAATCCACCCTCCCTGCAATAGGCAGGGACATCTTCAGCTAGATCAGGCTGCTGAGAGCCCCATCCAACTTGAATTATTCCAGGATTCTAAAAACTGTTTTGTAAGTATCTGAAATAATCTTTACATGATGTCAAACTCTTATTAAAACTATTAAAATTATAATGATTAATAGCATGGTTTACACTAAATGTTCAAGGTGTTGAGGCACGTAACTGTACTATTTTTCTGTAGTCTTCCAAAAATCAGTAAATTATTAAGACTTGCAGTAAAATATCACATAGCTGTAGGGTAACATGCATCATTTAAAAAAAATCCTCACACATTTCAGGGTGGAAGCTTGGCAGCTTAACTGAAAACAAGCTGCACTTAAGTAATTTCTACATAGCCAAAAGGACAATATTCTCTGCAGAGCAAATATGTACTACAGTGTGGTGGCTGGAGACAGGAAACATGCTTGTGGTTTGGTTTGCTTCCAAGGTTTTTTGTTTTATTTTAACAAACAGCCACAAGGTGTTTACTCCGAAAATCTAGCACAAGGGCGAAATTCTTTATTGGTATAAATTAGCACCACACATTTCAGTCATATTTTGCCTATTTCCACCAGAAAATAATTTAGTGCAAGTTATTTAAATCCTATTGAAAAGCTCTTGTAATGTGGGTGTCCTCCAGACCTGCTATAGAGCTCTGGTAGCAATCAACAAGCCCAAGGGGTTTTGGTCCAAGACCCCCTGAGCAGAGGTGAGCTTTGGGGAGGTGCTTCTACAAATTCACATGTAGAAGTCAATAAAACCTTCTCTGGCCTTTAGAAGAATCGATCCTCTGTTCCCCACTGCAGTTCCCCCTCATTTTTCCTGGGTGACATAGCAGCACCACCTTGAGTTACTCTTCCATTCCAGTTGCACCAGGGAAATGTCATTCCCGGCATTGTCTACCCCAACAAAGATGTTGTTCAGACAAAAAAAAAAGTCAGAAAAAAGTGACCTTTGGGGAAATTTAAAAAAAAAGAAAAAAAAGGAAAACAGCAGTAGAATGAACAGAGAGGAAAAAAAAAAAGGCCAGAACTTAACACCCCAACACTGCAGCTCTGCACCATCTGCACCATGGTTGTCTAAGCTTTTTGGAGCTTCTCATGGCCTACAAGAAGTCTGGAGGCACAGGCTACCTTTGCCGCTTCCATCTGGGTTCCTCCCTACCCATTCCAAGGAGGAGCACTCTGGGGTCTCAGTTTCACTCATGTCCTCCTAGAAGGTTCCAGTATTATTTTAGTAGCCTGAAGGAATAAGGTTTCTGTCCTACCTTCATTTTTTTTGAGGAAGCAGCAGTCACAGTTGAGACCTATAATCCCACTTAATCACAACTGGGACATTTAAAAGCCTAGCTCAACTCCGTCAATTTTGAGTTAATTCATGGACAAAACTAGCCCTTTCTTCAAACGGGGGTTTCAAATATCTTCTTGCAAACTGTATTATGAGAGTTTAGTACAGGTCGTGTAATAGTCAGGAATTCTGGGCTGCCAAAAATAGCCAGGACATGCTGTAGATCTCTGCAGAAACCGGTGATCTTGAGCTGAAGCGCACATGAGGTGAAAAAAATGGTGTGTGCATCTTTAGAAACCTGTTCTGGACCTTCAGGTATAGCTGTTAGTGAGCCTGCATGTTTCTGCCTACCCTGTCGTCTGCAGCTACACATTAGGAGGGCTGTAGACAGGCAAGAAAAAGGCTCTTACGTGACCATGTCTTTTTAACAGGAAAACAGTATTTTCTAGGTGACTGCCTAAGTTTATTGCCTGTCAGTCACCTCAGTTATCGGGTAATACCAGGGGGCAGCTCATGGTCTCTCAAGGTATCATCGCTCAACAGTCATTCCCCTTTAGCCTCTGATTTTCCCATTCTTCAAGAAGTAATTCAGCTAGATTCTTTTCTTCCTTGGCTCATGCCACCGGGGTAGAATCTGCAGTTAGGCAAAAGGAGTTTTAAGAAAAACAAATGCATTCAAAACAGGGTAAGACTTCAAATATGTGACCAGGTAAAGCAAACCTGGAACCCACCAGCTGCTGTTCCCTGGTTGCTCTTTTTCAAGAGAATACTCACTGATTATAAACAAAGTAATCACATCCAAAGTGACCTATAAATAGCCACAAGTACTGCCTTTGAAAGATAAGCCCCTTCACCAAGCTTTATCCCGCTACACGCTGCAGCTCTCACTGCAGCCGCTGCTGCCCAGCCCTGCCGGTGTCCCCACAGCTGTGGGACAATGTGGGGGGAACTCCACAAAGCTCCATTGCAGGTGTGAAGGGAGGATCTGCCCAGCCCTTGCACTGGCTTAAGTTTTTAAGAACCACTTCCTTACCAGGGTCGACTAACGCAGGTGCTGCATGGAAGTCGGGATTGTCACTTCACTGCACCTGTCCCAGCTGTAACAGAACAAATCTGGCTTTGGTTTGCCTCAGGGGCTTTAAACCATGTTTTGATACCAGTACTACAGCACAGGAATTATCCTATTACACTGAAGAGATTACTTGATATGCCTGTCGCTGCCAGCTATTGCAAGTGTAATGACCCAGATTCCTTATGAACAGCCAGCAGACAAATGAGTTGCAGCCACATGCACCTGTTTGCTCTCCTATAACTAACTGCCTGCATAGTCAATAAGTTTTTTGCATAGCTACTCAGGCAGGTTAGTCAGAGGTTTCTATTCCACCAGTGATCTGAGCTGGGGAGAAAAGCTATTAGAGGATTCCCCACATCCCTGCACTGACGGTAATTACATAAAGGAGAAGCAGGCACAGGGCAGTTACCTGCAAAGAACAGCAGCCTGGAGGAGAGGGAAACACAAGAGCCTTTCACATGATTGTTTTTCCCCATGGTTTATTTGAGCCTTTGACATACCAGAAGAGCTTGCCCATGTCTGACGAGTGACCTCCTTGCTGAAACGCATGACATGCTTGACACACCAGCCATTGGGAAACCTGTCTTGCTCTTGGACAGCAAAACTGAGGAGAATGAGTGTGAGGATGCTTAGTCCAAGGGGCTCAGCACCCAAATGTGTTTCCAGAGGAGCTCTGATAAAACGAGATGCCTTGCAAAATATTGGATATAGTTTTGCTACCAGAACATGCAGAGGAAAGAGAGGGAAGGAAAGTGGATGAAAACACCTCAGCTCCGCTTGTTCATTCAGGTGAAGGTCTTTACCATTATTTTCCGCATTTTCTGAATAATCCTGCCATGGAGGCCCAGGGCACATCTAGATATACTTAGGTACCTACTCCCACTGAATGCAGTCAGTGTTCAGTGCAGACTCCCTACAGAGCACACAAGGATCCAAACCAGCACACCCATCTCAGCGCTCACAACCACTTCCAGCCAGGGCACAAGGCAGGCTGAACATGGATGTGTCAGTGGGTGACATGCAAAAATAACCATGGGAACAGACACCGGCCTTTCCCCTCCCAGGTAGGTGCTTTTACCGTTCATCTAAGGAGCCAAGCTCGTTCCTGTGAACAGAAAATTTGTGGTCCCAGGAGCATTGTGTGTCCTCCTGCACAGCGGCCCAGCTTCAACTGTGGGAGGGCGAAGGGGAAGTCTCCACTCACCCCAAATACCCTCTCTTCGTAGTTACATCACTCTTCTGGGAAGCAGAAGATGAATTGCCTAAGGAGGCAGAGAGCTGAACCTAGGTGCTTAATTTCCATTGAAAAAGCACCGATTTTGAGGCCAGGAGTTTTGCAAAGAGCAGTGGCGGTCTGTAGAGACCTGCATAAAGAATGGGCTAGAAACACCTACCATAGCTTACACTAAGCTTGATAAATGGTGCAAACCTTGGTTGCAACACAGACTATGGCCTCTCCCTGCCAAAATACCCAATGAGCCAGACTCCTTCCCACTTCAGCCCTGATATTGCATGTTCGGACACCACTGCCTTAAACAATTATTAAAAAACACTCAAGGAAAGTGGACTCGGAGGTCTAAAAGAGAGCAACTTTTGCAACTGGTTTTGCCCGGGTAGGTTGAATAGGGTCTGTGGACTATTGGGTGGAACAGTACTTAGTTCTTTGCCAGAGACCTGTTCAGTGCTGCCAACAGCCGTGCTGTACTGGGATGTGCAAGAGCACAACTCTTAGGTGTTCGGGGAGCTCTCTGGTCAGTAGGAGAGTGCCTAAAGAACAGAGGCACTTGGGAGGGCAGGAAGCCACTGAGAGGATGTTTTTAAGTCATGGGTTTCGATCCAGGTATTGAAATTATTCCCACGTCTTCCCCTTGAGACTTATTACCCTTTACTGGATGTAGCCTCCAGTACTCAAACACTTAATACATGGGCATAGAAGAAGCCTAAAGGCAGACTGTTACCCTCATGACATGATTAAAAACTCCTATTCAGCAGATTTGTACACCACGAGGAAGCAACTGGACTAAGAGATGCAATGTTGTGTCAGCCAGGAGGAGAGTTCAATGTATATTTAATGCTGGCCCTTGTCAGAGGTGAGAGCACCAGAGGCTGCACATCAGCCTGCACATCATTAGAGGCTTTCTGTTTGTTTACACAAGATAAACGATCGCAAAGCAGTCTGAGCAAGTCGATCCGTGATTTCCTCAGGTATGCCACTGCCCAAACTGCTTGGCCAGACTGTCATTTGGCAGAGATTTTATTGTCTAAAATCAGGGATATACAATGGCTGGACAACAGCTGCATTCTGCCAGACCTCAAGGCCTAATCCAAAAAGCCCCCAAAATGGGCTGCAGCCAAAAGCACATGTGGACAGTGAGACATCTGGACAAGCAGAGCCCTGCGCTCATCCCGATGAGCAGTGCCTCTTGCTGTCTTCGTCCTAAAACTGACACAATTCTATCCAAAGGGGAATCGGCTTAAAGCACTAGTGTTAAACTATTAGTCCTTTATTGTAAAATTAATCCCTCATTTAAACTCCAATCCCTCCAAAACCCTGCTTCCAAGCCTTCCTTCTTGTTACCTCTAGTCCTTTTCTTTTAATAAAAAAGGCAGCATATCTCTGAGAGCCGCAGCTCATTTCCATCTCCAGATGTACAAACATCACTTTAAGCCAGTTTGTATGTCATAAATGAAGAACTGATGGGTTTTATCAAAAACAAACATAAGCACACATACACACACATGCTCACACACAAAACAAAACAGAAATAACACAGCGGGAGGACAGGAATGCCAATCTCTGAGTTAAAAGGCCATTTGAGGCCTCAGAAAGTTCACTTTGTTCCTTGTTAACAGTTAATAAAATTTTATCCTCAGCTATTACTACATTAAAATAACTTTTGTGCTCAAGCATATTGTTTAAGGAAACAATACTCCAGTGTCATAATTAGCTTAAATCAAGCATGAATTAGAAATACTATAAAAATGGCAACTTGTACAATATCATTACAGGTTATTTTAATTAAGTGTAGCTCTTTTAAAAAATAAGAGCAATTTGATACAAAATAGTGTTGGTTTTTTTCATGTATCCTTACTTGACATAGGGAAACGTGACATACTGAGAGGAAAAATGTGGGGAAATTCTCAAACAGAAATTTCTGCCCATTCAGATTAAGCATAAAGTGTTAAAGTATGTAAACTTCTAACGAAATAGAAAATCTCAGAAAAAAATCCTGATCAGAAGTTGTGAGGCTGAATTAAACCTAAAAATTAAACCCAGAAGCAAACAACTCTTCATTTACTTTGTTGACTGAGTCTTTAGGAAGAGGATTTTCCCTACATCTTAATGACTAGAAACTTGATTTCTAATAAAACAGTGATTTTTATAACCACGTGACTCCTGGAGCTGGAGCTTTATGGAAAAAGCTATGAAATATCACAAGTCAAGATAAAACGAATGGTGCCTGCAATTAATCCCTCACATTGGGAAATTGTTTTGTGGGATCTTTCTTTCTTTCTTTCTTT